>JAQFJA010000001.1:10000465-10012570 GCA_029874485.1 Naso brachycentron
GGCGCTGTCTGAAGCGTAGCGCGGCGAGAAAGTTAAAACCTGCTGCCACTCAATACACAGTCATTTCACGTGTTAACAAAAAAGAATACAAGTTGACTGAATATGACTAAAACTAATAAGGGCATTTGATACAAGACTAAGACAAACTAAATTGAAAAATAGCCGACGAAATTAACACTGCTTTGCATCGAGTTTTATTTATCTTTTTATAAAGTCCATTGAGTTGTATAGACATTGCCTAGAGGTTGAGATATTCCTCCACCACTGGAAAGCGGAAGATGGATTGTTTTATAAAGTTTGTAGTTTTCTGTTGATCACTAGCGGTGTTGTGCAAAAACAATATTAGTCTAACTTTCCAATTTTCACAAAATGGATATAGAAGAGTTTGTTCTTTTACAGTAGCCTTCAACTGCCTGTTACAAAAAATCACGCAGAAGTTTACTAATGGCTGTGAGGTAGCCGGCGGAAAATAGTTCTGCAAGTAAAAGTCGATGCAAAGTATACTACGCAACGATTTTTGTATCAGAAAATCAGCGGACACCACTGACCACTTGGTGAGTTTGTCGTCTTTGAAAAAGAGCGTTTATTATGTTTTTGAAGGATTCTGGAAATGCCCCTTTGAATCTATCGTGGAAGCTCCAGCTCTCAGCATTGTACAGTTCATTATAAAAGTGATGTACAACATTGTATATGATTGTAAAAATCCTTATTATAATGCTTAAAGTGCAAAATACACTATTTCTCCATTAAGTTTAAATCAGAAGTGATTGTATCCTTGCAATCTAAAAAAAAGAAATACTGTTGACCTGTTTTCATGTTACTAAGAACACATGTTTATTTCACTTTCAAACTGATATTACTAAATCTTCTTATCTTGTGTCCTCATTGAATTTGACTACGGAAACAAGCATTTGTAATTCAGTTCTGAAACAAACCATCCACAAAATGTGGTCTGGTTTGCGGGTTAACGAGACAGAAGCTGAGAGCTTGTGAATAAAAACATTAAAGAACAAAATTATTCCATTTGAATTGATGTAGGAAGAGTTTCTTTTGTAGATGAAAGGATTTAAGATATTTCCCCAAAGCCCAGAACCAAGGCCAGACGCAGATAAATTAACACACAAACCCAGACACACAGACATCAGGCACACACATATCTCTAATATCAATACATGCACAAATGCACACAAACACCTGTGTTCTCCCTCTCTGTCTCTCTAGGCGCACACGCACACACATGCAGAGCAGATGGACTACACTGAGTTTCACTTCAAGGTGACCTTTATACTGTACACATCAGGTCAGAAGTATGTGAGCCATGAAGGGGCTGGGAAATGAAGGACTGGAAGACAGGAAAGATACTGTTCATACACCTGGGTAAAAAAAATAAAAAAAACGGACAGGAAGGGCTTTAGGATAATGCACCGCTGTCGAAGTGTTGGATGCCAGTTCCTCTCAGTCTCTTTTAAGTGCATCTATGTTGCATTAAGAATCTGTCAGAGCAGCTTTAGCATTAATCAGCTAGCCCACAGAAGAAACAATCACAGATAATCTCGCACTCTAAACCCTGCTGACCTTCTCTTCAAATAAACAGATAAGTTCTCCTTGAAACCTCAGTCACTTAAAGACACACACAGACACAGGCTCCGGCACCAGTGATTTTTTTCCTCCCTGCTCACCCTCCCCATAGTCTATCTTCCTCCTACAGCAGCACCCATGTCTCTCCACACGGGAGTACATCCACTCAGCAAGTCAACGTGACCTCAAAGAGGAGGCATTTCAGACAATGTGTGTGGGGAAAGGGGCTGTTTCACCCGCTTCAATTAGGAAATAGGAGAAGAGGAGATGAGGTATGGAGATAAGAGAGGAGTGGAGGGAAGACAGGAGGAAAGGGGAAAAAAGAGAGGACAGAATACACAAGTTCCATTCATCATCTCAGCAGTATTGAGAGTGTATAAATAGCAAGATCTGTTCGGAGCTATCATTGAGCCGACGCTTCCATAGCAGTACTTCATTTATTAAGACTGTGCTCAGATCAATACGACAGACATATACACTCTGTACTGTTGACAAGATAATCTCATCATTATGAATTTGGCTTGGGTCGTCAGTAACATGAGCAATTGCAACGCTTATCTGAAATGACAAGAGCAGAGAGAAAGAAAGGGATTTCAAAAAAGGCAGAGAGTGAAAGCAAGAGCCAGGGCAAGCAAGGAAGAGAGAGACACAGAGCAGAGAGAGAGCTCTACTCCTTTCATTTTTTTAAACTAAGCAATGCTCAGAGCGATAGATAATGAAATACAGTATTTCAGTACCGAACAGAGCAAAAATCAATAATAAACGGAGCAAACCAGCAATTGATCTGACTGCTTAAGGCCCCCAAAAAAGATTTCTCCCTAAGACATAAACCCAGCGAGAGGCCAATTGAATACATCTGTGTAGTACAATAGAAAAAGATGAAACCAGCCAAATATACCATTTTCAATACGCCATTAGCACTCAGCATTGCCACTGCTACCCTGAAGAGCAGACACAGTTCAACATTTGATGACAAATCTTGTGTGCCCACCACTTAGTGGGCCTTTTGTTTAGGCAATAACATCTGAGAGTGCCGACTCATTCGCCTCTGTTGCCACAAAAACATAACAGCCACTGCAAAACACAGTGGCTGTCAATTCCCCTCAGACACACACAGGGCTTTAGACATGGGAGTCAGATTTCAAACTGTGCTACAGAGATAAGAAGGAACAGAGGAGACAGTGCGATCTCTCCTATTAAAGTGTCGGACGTTCTCAGACACACAAGCATGCAAGCGCACACTGGCAGGGTTACACTGTTTAGAGAAATACTCCTCTAATTGCAAAAGCAAACTGCGGCTTTTGCTGTAATGTACTCGAGTGGCTGTGTGGGGGGAGAGGAAGCCTGCTTTACAGCCGCTTGTTATGACACATACTTAGGTGAAATTAGAGCAAATGAGGTGGTATTCATGGTATGTTCCTCGCAATCAATTAATCACATTACTGATGAAGCTGAAGAAGTGCTGAACTGTAGAAGGCAAGGACAAGCAGAGGGATTCAGGGAGAAAGGGATAAATCACTCCGCTTTTGCTAATGAGATAGAAGGTGAGAACAGATTCACATAACTCATTCTTTGAGCTGCATGTTGTTTCTACAGCACATGCCTAGGGGGCACAGTGAAGGAAGATGTGGCAGAAATAAAAGCTCTCTCCGGTTGGACTCACGCCAAGACACAGCAGAGCGAGTTCCACTTTGTTTGACTTTGAAAGTGTTTGATTTACAGCAAGGAGACTCAGCTGCTGGCAGTTCAAAGAATACATCGCCACGCCATGTACGCCTATGGAGCCCTCTGTGAGCTGTGCGACTCAGTGTACATCACTGCGAGGTCACTCGTATATACGCAACCATCTACCATTGCAGCTCCGGCACCCTGCCGCTCAAAAACGTTGAGTCTAAAGACCTCAGGAGGGATCTAAGAGCCCTCAGGGGGCAAGCAGCCACTACAGGAGAGCCTATTCCAATCTGAGGGAACCAGCAAGACCGGTGCTTCAGAGCACAGCTGGTGGTAGCAAAGGTGCATGTGTGCTTGTGCACTGACATCCACACAAACACATGGCAGCTGAATCTTAGATTCCTCCACTGTGAAGGTTATGTTTTCATCTCTTGTTTTTGTGACCTCGGTTGATGCTAGGTTGGCTCCTCGTGCCTGAGTTGTTGAGCACAATGCCAGCAGCACCAAGGTAAATGTTTCAAAATGTACTGGGGGCATGCACAAAGTTTTCCTCTATAAAATGGCATATATTGAAAGAGACTATATCAAAAAAACAAACCAAAAAAACCCTTCAGTAAAAAGACTGTCAGGTACAAAACATAACATCTGGTGTCAGCGTGCAACTCACAGTATCAGCAGGTTCAAGAAAACAAGACATTTTCCAGCAAAAACAACCATAACCAATACAAATGATGGGCAAAATAAACAATTCAAGCTCTCTGTAGCCTCGTAATAGCACAATAAGAAAAGTTAATACTAAGTTTGATACAATGCACCGCCTATGAAAAGTAGACCCTAGTACACAAGGGCATTTGTTGCTCAACAATAAGACAACAAAGCAAAAACAATAATCAATATTTGAAGCTGTGTGTCACAGACATACAGCAGACACTCATGCAAACAAAGACACAACAATTCAACAGTGAATGTCCTCTGACAATCCACAGACTTATAATCATGTCCATGTCATCTCCAATAGGCTGCTTCCTTCAGCTAATTGGTTTAATGTGTCCGGCCTGTCTGGTTATCACAGAGGTCAACTTGTGTTCTCATATCCTGTCTGTTGCTCTACACTTGAAAAAAATACAGAATCCCTTTGTTGTGCTGTGTCATCTGGTCAGGGGGTCTGTTAAAATAATGAAATTATGCAGCACAGAAACTTTCTGTGTCCAAATGAACAATTGGCTGAAAGGATTTTTGGTGGCTAACCAATAAGACCAATGTACTGCGCACATACATTATATGAGGAGCTTGATTCTAGTACAGTTTTATAAGTTACAAGAGGAAATTGTGTCTCATGGTGGCATTGTCAGGGGCCTGCATTTATATTCAATTATTTAGCAGGGTAACTTGGATTTTTTTAAGAACTTGCGATAAATAAAACATTCACTTCCACAGCTCCCTCCAATCTCCAACAAATTTTTTTCTTTTATATATCTGCAAATGAACTATTAATGGGCCATATTCCCACATCGGCTTTGACGTCACGTTCAGGGTTGGAAGCTCAAATGCTGTTAAAAGTACAGTATATGTTGTGTTTCTGCTTGATAAATTGGTATCAATTCACAGCTGCCTCATTTTTCAGCACGTGAAAGACTGATGGACAATGAAAATCTTGAGGGATATTTGGCCATATTAAAAGGATCATACCAGTCTATGTTTAACTTCTCACCATTAGCAGAGATCGCCGCTATTTTCTACAAATGTTGTTAAAATTTGACGTACTTTAGGAGACTTTAGTAAACCCCCTTCACTGTCAATCATGTTGAAACAGGCTACAGAAACACTATAGGACACGTGAAAGTTGGTAGGTGTAGGTAATTCACCCTTCTGAAGGGAACGCTTGAGTTTTTTTTGTCAAAAATTGCTGAGCAAGAGAGGGGAGCCGGAAGTCATTTAAAATTATTACGCCTGGAAAAATAGTTCCTCACAAGTGCTGCCTTTCTAGCTCATGAGCGTGAAGAAGGATTTTTGATAGACATTCTTTTTAACAAATCTTACACATTTTCAGGTACTTCCTGTAACATTTACTGAATATGGACAAAATGTAAACAAACATGATATCTCATAGATAAAGCTATTTTGGGGAAAATGGGCTGGGTTTTTGTAACCTATGCGGCTGATGTTGACAAAGGACAATGACATGTAGTAACACTTGTATGGTCCTTTAGAGATAAAACAACATATTTGTCGTTGTAACGGTTGACAATAGGTAGCTAGTTAGCATTAAACCACTTTTTCTGTGACATTACTGGTTTATAGTGTAACACAATACTGTGGAAGAGGTGTAACCTAATTCTAAAATATATCAACGCACATCTTCGACACATTTATTTAAGACTAGGAGTAAAATGTGCTGGATGTACAGTAATCAAGCCTGCGGTTCTTTAATGTCTTTTGTGGAAATAGTGGCTAAAGAAAACATTTAAAGGAAAAGGAAAAGGCATATTTTAGATTTCTCAGCTTTTCTTAATATTCCAACTAATTCATTACAAGTAGGCTACTTGAGAGACAATGACAATCATCTCCATTTCACATTGCAAACAAACTGGAAATGTAAACGAGTGCTCAAATTCTACTTTTATCAGAGAGTATCTTCTGTTTCTCACTTACCCCATGTTTTGCCCTCCTCCGCCCTTCATGTCTACAAATATGTAGCCAGAGACCTCTGAGGTTTATCGTGACATCTTCCGCTTCCTTCTGATTTGTTAAACATTATGATTTATTAATGAAAGAGGATGCAAATATAGCTGCTGTTTTCTGCTGTGTGTTCTGCTACAGCTTCTAGACATACTTACGCATTTGTACCAAAATAAGCAACTTTGCATGTGGAAATATCAGTGATGGCAGCTAACAAACAAAACACTGAATGACAAATTTCTATTTCTTTGTTACTTATAGATAACATAATTTACTGTTGTTCCCCAGGGCAATAATCTGAAGTCTGATGGGACTTCCTCTCAGTTGCATCTGTCACATGTGCTTGGGGTAGATGAAGAAACATGAAACTGCCTAATCATAATGCAGAATTTCAGCATGTAGTATTGTGTTAATAGTAGCAGGTTTAACTAACGAAATATAAAGATGCACCCAAAGGTTAGCTGATATATACCAAATATTTTTTAATATAATGGCAAGCTCAAATAAACCAATCTACCACAATGACCCAAAGGCGCTCAACTGGGGGGCAAAAGTACACGACTTAAAAAATGACTTCTTGAACTCTCTTGTTCCTAAATGACTTTTTGTACCTCTAGTTCCTGAGTTGCTCAATCCTGTCAGCTAGCAGGATTCGGAACATAAAGATACCAAACTTATTCCATGGAAAGCTCCAGAGGAAAGCAGTTATCTAAAGATGAAGGGAGAGGCAGAGAAATGAAATAAAGAGTGCTTTTCTATTCATTGGCTCAGTGGCCACTGAAGTGTGGGAGCAATTTCAATACAATATACAGCGGAGGCTTTGATAAGACTTTTCGTTAGAATCCTTAAAAACAGCTCAGGCCCGGTTACATGCGCATCTGTGTGTTTGCATCCCCCAACGTGTGTGTGCGTGCGTGTGCATGTGTGTGTCTTGAAGGAAGGGTGTTTCAAGGTTCGGACAAATGCAAGATTGTCCCTCTCATAAAAGAGAGGGGCTCTGTCACGGAGCCTGCCAGCTAAAGGCTTAAATCACATGCCTGGAATGCACAATGACGTTACACCCACACACACATAAACACACACACACATGCAAATGCACACCACACAAACTCCCTAAATTATGCAAAGTTAGACCATTCCTGGAAGCATTCATTTTCAACATCTGCTCCAGCTATATTGTTGCCATGCACATTCTCAACCTAAACAAATCAAAGGAGTGAAGAGAATTGTATCTCCCATACTGTATGCACGGTACTGAAATGATGTCATTCCTCTTTACGGTTCCTTTCTTTCAGCTCTATTTAGAATCACTCAATAGGTTTACGTCCTCCACTCATTTTGAGAATTGATTCACGACCTTGATCAATTACAAATTTTTTATAAGTAAAATCTACTTTGCTTTGCTACATTCAGTAAAAGCTGGGTAAATTTTTATATCGAGGATTCTGTGTCTACTTGTTACATTCTATGACTGCCAGTCAAAACAATTAAGACAAAACACTGATATGCCTGCCATTACAGAAAAGAAAAAAAAAACAATTGGAATTTATGTTTGTTACACACTTATTCTGACCTTTTTTTTCTTATTAAAGCAAGTGACAATGTCAGAAGTTGCAAGAGCCCCTTTTCTCCTTGACAACCTCATCTCAATGGCACCCTACAAAAGGCAGAATGCCGCCACCTAAAGGCAGCTTTAATAGTCTTTCAGACTCCCCCATCGCCTCTGAACCACCTGCACCTCATTACTATGGATGGTCTCCCACCGAGATAGTATTCTGTTTAATTAGAGTTTCATGGTGAATCAAATTACAACACTCAAAACTTATCAAAACAAATCAATATGATAAATTATGAGCCAATTAAAAGTAACGGCACAAGAGTCTTTCAATGTTTGGTAACAATGAGGGCAGCTTTAAAAGAAAAAGGGAGCCAAATAGCAGCAGACAAAGTTATGAACCAATCAGTGGGCCACCGCCTGGCACAGCCTCTAAAGCTAAACATAATATGGGACAAAATCCCAAAACATATTCAAGACAGAGTGGGCGCAGGCTCACTCTTTGCAGCGAATTACTGAAATCCCTTCTTCCTGGGCATTGAGGAATGTTGCAGCAGATTGGTTTTAACCTTGATTCCACACTGAGTAATTCCCTTCAACGCCTTAAGCGGAATTAGGCATCATTACGTATCATCCATCTCCTTATCCCAGGAATTCTCTTTAGAAATGAAATGAAGCTCTCCACTGGGCCAGGCGCTGGCACAGTAGTGACAATGATAAGGCCAGCAGAGCTCTGCTGATATGTTCTTATTATTCCCTTCTCCCAGCTAGAAACCAAGCCAAGCCTGTCTGCCAGTGCACCACTATAAAACATCGTTAGAGACCAGCAGTAGTGTGGAGTGAGACTGGGAGTTGAAGGCAGTAACAGTAACCCTACTAGGTGCAGATGAAGACAGCAGCACTAAGGTGCCCTTGTGAAACTGACGATATGCTCTCCTGCTTTATCCATCTCTTATATTTATTTTTCCTATTTACCCTCTCCTCCCGTGGCAACTGTAGTGACAGATGGGCTGAGAGGCCTTGGGATCGATGGAAGGGGAATTCTGTCTTTGTTTCCTGACATTTTTCCCATAGCCACTCTCCTCTGACTCAGGTTACTCACTGTCCACACGAACAGAGAGGGCAGGCAGAAGCAGAAAGGAGGGTGGAAAGTGATACGCTTCTGTACAGCTTCTGAAGAAACTTAATGCCTCAGGCCATCTCCCTCTACACAGGTTTCTGTTGAATAATACAATAGAGCACCCTGCACACGCCTGATATGTCAAGGGGACCCTCTGTAAACAAGACACTAAGGAATGTGTTGTTGCTGCTCCTGCTTGTTTTTTCTTTGACAATCTGAACAGGGAAAGAAAAGTGCACAAAATGGGTGTGCAACAGCCCCGCATAGTCCAATTCATCATCACATTAGCAGAGAAACAGCCTGTAGAATGGACCAGCAATTATTCTGTCCCTCTGATTAGGAAGCCTTAACGGTCTTTGTGCTGACCCTTGCCCTATGCAGCTGGCTCATAATAGAAGCAGGATTGAGATTGAGAGTGGAAACAACAGACAGTGGCCGTCCTCCCTGGTGGGAACACGTCACATCTGATCACAGTCATCGTCAAATCCACATCCCGCACAAATAGTGGGATGAAAGGGCAGCAGAGAGCCCGGTAGAGAGACTAATGATACAGTGCATTAGGATCTTTTTGGAAAGAATGTCAGTCCCCAAAGGCACCAAATAATTTAAGGTCATGAGCAGAATATAATAACAATAAAACTAACTAGGGACCATTTATTATCGCTAACAATTCATATTATGAACATACTTTTTTATTTGTTAACAACAGGTAAACATCAAAAAAAGGATTTGTTTTGCTACAACTGCCCATTATCCCGCGAGTTACATTCCACTGTCTTAAGCAGGCCTTAATCCTCGTCTGACACGACAGACTTTTAATGGGCTTAAGGCCAAAGACACAGAGAAGTTATCACATTAGAGGCTTATACACCCAAGTACTGCACACAAAGCCGTATAAAGTAGTTGTGAAAATAAGGACAATCTGCTAATCTCGAGGAACTCTAATGACTAGAATTAAGCACAAAGAGCAAAAGGTTTTATTAGTGATAGTATGTTTTAAACAGTTTTTTAAAACAGCAAACAACAATTTCAAAGTCTTTAACTTAACTTATAAATTGTGGTTGTTACTATTAATCTGTACAGGTATGATGACAGAATTTTTAGGTAAGTATAAAGAAACACCTATTTATTGCATTAGGACATGCCAATGTATGCAGATTAAATGGAACTGATTTTTAAAACACATACCTGCTTTCAGCTCAGCCACAGGCTAAGTTCTTTATTCCACGGGAATTAAATGACAGTGATTTAGCTGATTTCAGAAGCCTGTTGTGACACATTTTCAGCACAACTGATTCGTGTTGATGTCACTGGCTCTGTTCTGTGTGAGCAACAAAATGACTGTTTAGTCCTTCAAATATTCACCCCTCCCTCCCTCCTTTTTCTCTCTGTGCTCCTGGGTCTCTCTGCCTCTTCCTGCTCTTATCTTCTTTTTCTTCCATTATACAAAACAAGGGGCAAACATTGATACGGGAAATGGGAGCTTTCTGAGGGTTGTGGCGTGAAAATGGTGGCATAACAGTGAAGGTGGAGAGTGCAATTTCCCTTACCTGTATGATGGACATGCGGTTAGTAGGTGTGTCTGTAGTGCTGGTGACTGGGCCTGTGAAGCTGGTGTGGCATCCCACGTGGCCTTGGGGCACGCTGAGGTTATTGGCAGTGGGCTTGAGGTACATGACCTCTGACCTTGGTGAGCTGAGTGGCAGGCGTGTCTGGTAGTCAAAGTACATGGGAGAGGTGGCCAAGGAAGGGCTGCTTACCACATTCATCACATTCATGGCATCCCGCTCCTCCACCTCGCTCTGCACCAGCATGATGTCGTTCTTGTTAATCTTCTTCTTCTTGCCTTTCCCCAGCTGAGGGTGCGAGTACTCTGCAATGCGACAGTTATAGGTACGGATTTCCTTGTTTTCCCGCTTGCACTTGATTGCTATAGTCACCATGGCAGCCAGAAGCATGATGGATATAATGCTTAGCGTTACAATGAGAGGCAGAGACATGTCCCAGTTCTGATTGTCCTTCGTGTGTGGCAGTCCATCAGGGGGACGTCCATCAGAGGCCTTGATGATGAGCCGGGCAGCAGCAGTGAGGGTTGGCTTGCCGTGGTCCGATACTCGGATGATCAGCTCCACAATGGGGCTCACATCGTCCCAGAATGGGTGGGCTGTTCGCACCTCCCCAGTCACTGGATCGATCTCAAAGAGGTGCTCCTCGTTGCCATCTGAGATCTCATAGGTGAGCCTCCCACTCTCACCATAATCATTGTCCACTGCCCTCACTGTGGTGACAATGTAGCCAACACCAACATTACGCGGAACATGGATTTCTGCCGTGTCATTTAGGAGAAGGGGCAGGACTATGACAGGGATGTTGTCATTGACATCCAGAACACTGATGCGCACTGTAGCGTTGCTCTCCAGATGAGGAGATCCAGCATCTTTAGCAAGAACCTTAAAGTCAAAATATTTTATCTGCTCATAGTTAAAGGATCGCACAGCATAGATGGCTCCATTGGCAGCGTTCACATTAACATAGGTGTTGACATCACCCCCACTTACATTGGAGTTGATTATGCTATAGTACACTGTGCCATTTTGGCCAAGGTCTGGGTCATGTGCCAGCACTGAACCTAGGTACTCCCCTGGGATGTTGTTCTCAGGTATCTGAAGAAGGTAAACTGACTTGGTAAAGCGAGGAACATTGTCATTCTCATCCAGAATCTTTACAGTGAAGGATTTGGTGGAGTTAAGAGGAGGAATGCCATTGTCTTTGGCTACAATAGTGACATTGTACTCATCCTGCATCTCTCTATCCAAGGGCCGGTCTGTCACGACAGTATAGAAATTATCATAGTTCTCCTCAAGTTTAAAAGGGACATTACCTAACACTCTGCACTGAAGTTGCCCATTCCTGCCCGAGTCCTTGTCTGTGACACGGACCAGAGCAATGACAGTGCCCGGGGGTGCAGCCTCACTGATAGCTCCCTGTCTCACAGACACAAAGCCTATAGAAGGCCAGTTGTCATTTCTGTCAAGCACTTTAACAGTGACTTTACAATGGCCTGGAATTGGATTGGGACCTAGATCCTTTGCCTGGACGTCAATCTCAATAACTGGGCTCTCTTCATAGTCAATTTCACCCTGAATCTTTATGACCCCTGTTCTCGAATCTATAGAGAAGAGCTCCCGGATTCTCTCTGGGGCATAACCACTAAAAGAATAGACTACCTGGCCATTGTTGCCCTCATCAGGATCAGTGGCATTTAAATCAATCAGGACTTTACCAGGAGCTGAATTTTCAGGAATTTCTACAACATATGAGGGCTGATCAAATACAGGGCTGTTATCATTTGAATCAATAACTTTAACATTTATTTGCATGGTACCTGACCTAGGATATTCCCCCCCATCGGTGGCTGACAAAATAAGAGTGTGATGGCTTCGTTCTTCTCGGTCCAACGGTCGTTGAATAACTAATTCAGGGAATTTAGTCCCATCCCCAC
>JAQFJA010000001.1:10085837-10103008 GCA_029874485.1 Naso brachycentron
ACCTTATAAGTAAAGGTCCTTTGTCCGAGTGGAGGGGACCCCAAGTCCGCTCATATATCATCCTCTCACACTCAGAGGCCTCAACTCCTATCCATAAATGGTGAGACACCACAAGAGTACAAAAGGTGGTGACACGTTTTATGTTAACCTACTTTACTGCACGATTTCCAAATAAAATAGAGATTAAGAGATAAGCGGCAAACCCGTTTGGAAAATATCACAGGGTTGTAGGTTAGTTTTTATGCATCTTCCTCAATTTTAAGAGTCAACATCGATTGTGTTCCTCCTCAGCAACACATCCGGCTCCTTTAATTGGTGCTTGAGCATCCACTTTTCTCTCCTCAGCACCTGATAATGTCGCTGTGACAGTTTGCTTCTTGATTTCTATGAATTGCTTCAGGATGATTGACAGTTTGACGGGTCCTATAATTGGCTGCCTGGTCTGCTCAGTCACCAAGTAAATAATAGGGATGTGATGGAAGACTGGTGCCTTTTATGTCTATTCATTATGGGAACAGTTTTATTGCTTGAAAATTCTTTTTAAGCTTCATTCAGTTTCATTTGGTGATTTTTTAACCAATTTTCAGAGGTTGCTTGGGTCCCTTCAGGCGCTGTGGTCTGTGGTTGGCAATTTGTTTTTCTGTGAGCCGGGAAACTACTCTGTGACCTGCTGGCACGACTTCAACCAACAACATTATGAAAGCATGTAAAATATTAATAAGGTAGTCATCAACACTGGTTCAAGCCACAGTGTGACTTTGTCAACAATGGAATTGATTTGTTTGGTTTTTAAAGATTAAGCACAATTGCAGTGTGTACACAGTTAGATTTATGCACAAAATAAGCTTGAAACATGCAAAAGTTAAAAATTGTAGTGTTGTGGTTACATTGTTAAACCAGCTTGCATCTTTTACGTGGGTGAGTTCCCATGCGACCTCTGATACACCTTTTTTGATTTACCATTAATTTGAGTCTTCATTGGTTTGTACCCTTCTTTGATCATGATCAAAATCCTGCTCCTCTAACGTGTTCCAGATTATTTTGGCTGCCTTGCTTGTGTCCTTGAAGCGCCGTAGTTATGAGTGAAAAACAATTTAATGATTAGCATTTGAATACAAAATTACAGGTAACTCTTGCATGTCATTGCCATGCAGCTAGATTCTTAACTAATGTGAAGGATTTACCAGATGTGGTATAAAATATCAATAAAATCAATCATATCCTAAAAGAACAAATGCACATTGTGGCACTGACTCAAACAGAAAGCAGAGAAAAAAGAAGAGAAGCCAATTCATCGTGATTGTAGTTAGATTTAGCTGTTAGCATATTTTAGTTTTCACACGTGTCCACAATTCATTTAATAAGCAGCCGGCTTCTCTCCACCTGAGTCCACCCCCTCTTCTCACAGTGATAGACAAAGTGAAACTAAACTCTATCTAGTTATTCCTTCATTTCTTTAACATGTCTGATTTAAACTCAACACTTAAGTGTGAGAGAACGGTTCGTACTTGTGATCTCCTTCACTGTAGCTTGTCTCTGTCTTGTTCAAAAATCCATTGCTCAGTTACTTCCGTGTTGGGTTGCCGTTGTAGCATTAATGTTATTTGTCCCCGGTTCTCCTCACTCGAGTGCCTGAGCAGCAGAGCAGACAGAGGGTGGTGTGCAGTAACGTGGTTTAGATTTGGGGGAAGAGAGGTTTAACGTGGAGTTTAGCTTTTATCTCATTATTCTGTGATGGGGTGTGTGTGTGTGTGTGTGTCTTGGTGTGTGTGTGTGTGTGTGTACTGTTTTCTGGGCGATGTGTGGGAAAGAATATCGTTAGAGTGACTGGGCGTGTCTCCTCTCGCCACAGTCTTCTGGATCGTGAGCAGTTGTTTTTTTAGAGGGGGCGGGGGTGCAGGGCTTGGTTGGTGACGAAAGCGAACACCTCACATGTCACATCTGCTGATCAACCAATAGCAAAATTCATTTGCTATAGCCAGGTTACAACCAAAAGAGGGCAGTAGCTACTCACATTTAGAATAGAGTATGTAAACTTCAAATAATTTACACTAAAATGTCAAGATTTAGACCTGGATCAATCATAATCACCAATAAATACTTATTCACACCAGTTTTCAGCTAAAAAAAAATTGCTAACTAACAATGTAACACCATAAAAGAATATGCTCTGACAAGCTTTTAGGTTTGTCACATACGGCTTCATGCCAGACACCTTCTGCCGAATGGTAGAGTGCAGAAACCCAACCCAACATTCAGGAAAAAAAACAAACAAACAAAAAACAAACAAACAAAATAACGCTCAGAAAGCAGTCTCCACAGAGAATTACACATATACCATTTCAACATATGCAATGATTAATTTTATGGATGCATTTATGCTTTCAAATTTTTGTCTCTACGTCCCTCCTCCGAAACAGTTATTTTTTAGTGCATTCTGATTATTGTTAGGAAAAATGCACCATAGGCCTAATTGTATGCTTAATCAAAAGTCAAATGTTTCATCCAAGGCCACTAAACAGTATGGGAGTGGTACAAGAAGTGCAAGGATGATATAGAATATTAATAACGAGTTGGGATTAAAGTATGAGAAGCGGATCCAATTTCATGGATGTATCACTCTAAAAATGCTGGGGCATGTCTGGCTGATCATTCTCTATAATTGGACTGCTTTTGAGCTCAAGGAAAACGACTGTATTTCTAATAAACTCAAATGTGGATTAGACACAGCAGACTGGATCATATTGTGTTGGTTTTGTATGAAATAATGAAAGTGTAATCATTCATTGAGAAGGAATGTAAACAGAGAAACTGACTTTGAGAAGTATTTGCTCGAACAAGTGGCACAACTATCACGATGAGCGTCTGATTTAACCCTTTGTCTTCGGTTCAGTCAATATTTGAGTATGAAGTTTCACAGAAAAAAAATGACTACTACTCAAAGTCACACTGTTCACATTTATCCATTTAAGTAAAGGAGACTACATTAACTATTATGTCAGGTCATCAAATTTTCCATTACTTCTTGTAATGGTTCCATATTACCATCTTAATAAATCAAACTGCTGTGAAAATGAACTTACTTCTGGTAATACAATAAAGTCCCTTTCCATCAAAGTCTGTGCTTCACTGTAGCAACAGCAAGCAGCTTTTTTGAAAATAAATGGACAGCACTGCAGTGTTTCTTTGAAAGCAGAGGAACACAGCAGGTAACCAGAAAGTCCACTGACTTCTATCCATATTATATGAAACATACCAAGAATTCAAAAACTGGAATCCCACGTTAACAAACTGAGAGGTCATTTTTTCGCTTGTTCTGTAACATAAGTGATATTCTCTTTGTATTGCACGGGCTACCTCTCAGTTGAACATAATGTACACTTTAGCACCATATGTTTCTGACAGCTAGTTTGGATGTTGCATTGTTTTTGTAATAAATCTTGGAGCTTTATTTCCTCAGCCAAGCCCCCATCTAAAGCATCCTTGATGATTTCTGGCTGGCACATTCACTTTATCTTTAACTGGTCTCTGTCTTTAGCATTCCTCCCTCTGGATATATACATTTAGGGTTGCTGCATATTACGTATTTAGGCCTAAAAGGCTCTCTGTACATACACACACAGAAGCAATTTTGGCTCTGACACATTACCATTATATACAGTATATTGCGAAATAACAACAAAATTGCAGGTCAGTGAAGAAAATAACCTCTTGGGCTTAAATGGGACTAAATCACTCAAACTCAAACACACACCTGCATTTGGTGACACTATACATTTGTTGACATGCACTTGTAAAAATACAGTAAATAGGATTCAACTGATTTAAAGGGAAAATCCACCACTTTTCATGTCGATGTCCAGCCAGTGTTGATGGTAACTGTCAGAAACAGAACAGAAAACAGAAAAACCTCTCAAATCAAACACGGCGCTGGCTCGCCTGGAGGGTGAGGGGAAAGCCAAGGGGTAAACAGTTTGTAGTTCTTCTTGGATGAAGTGACATCACTGGTTCCAGGAAGAAAAAGAGATTTTGAAGCTGCGTTCCAGAGACACAGAGAACATTGAAAAAAAATACTGTTGGATTGCACATTACATCCCTACTTTGGATAGACAGAGATAAGGTTAAAAATCGGCAGAGTCGCAGTTTATGATTATACTTCAACCTAAAACTGCTGTGCAAAGGCTTTAATGCCTAAATCTGTATTAGACAATGTTTGCCAACTTTTTAATACAATTTTGATAAATTATCACCTTGTAAAGTTATCGCAACAAATATTTAAATTACAGTCAGTGCACGTTTTGCAACATTAGCGGGCATTTTGAAATCCAGTTCATGTACATGGGGTGAATTCATTTTCTTTTAGCTCTATTCTGGTCTCCACCAAACTTTTGGGAGAAATATCTGACACTGTAGCTGTTACGTGCTGCACTGTGTCCACCAGAAAATTGCTTAATTTGTCTGTCTGACACATAATAATGGCAAATCAGCATACACCCAGTTTATCAGTGTGCTTGGTGACAACATCTGCCTGCTTGTACAAACACTGATGAAGGGAGTGAGAATAAACCAAAACCAAACCAAAGTTGTGGGGACCAAAAACAAAGACAATATTCTGACAAAGACAGAGGTAAGGAGGACTGCTGAGCTGGCTGCACATTCACATGACACAAGTCATTTAAGTTTATTGTGACCTTATTTTGTTTAAGCTGAACAAATCTTTACTTATTATTAGAGCGAATCAAATCTAATACAATGTTAATACCTTTTTAATAGCCTGGGCCCTGACCAGAGACTCCGCCCACTCCACTGAGTTGACTTGATTCTATTGGTCTGGCATTGCCTCCACTTTGAGCAATTTTCAGAGGGAGGGGAATAGATTTTCCCTAACCCTTCTTCATTGGTCACTGCCTTTTTCAAACTGAATCCACATGAATGTCATTACGTCACTAGGGGGCTTTTACTTTCTGTGGAGTGTGTGTGGAAAGAAGTCTGGCTAAGCGAGACAGCCGAAATCCAAAAATATCTCCACAAGCTGTAAACAGATGTGTTGCAGCTACGCCTCCACATATGTTTTAAGCATTTTTTAAAATCATATCACCATCATCACACTAACCACAATACCAGAAATGGTCCTGTAATGTGGCTTTGTTGGTGAAAAGTCGGATATTTATCCAACAGACAGCTTAGTCCCGCCTGTGGCTCCCCACCCCCAGTGCTCATTGAATAATCGCCTTTTAAACTGGAGAAATCACAGTTTCATAGCACAATGCCAGACCAAGAGAGTCAAGTCCACTCAGTGGAACGGGTGTGGTCTCTGGTTACATTTTTAAAACTAAACCACAGATTCCAGTGGGCACATTTGCATTGCATTCCCGTCACAATGGCACAGCTGAAGTTAATCAAGGCCACTCAAGTCAATAGTTTTGATACCACAGGATGCAGTGTGTTGCAGAAGCCTCCTGAAACCAAAGGTTTCACACTCAGGTCATGTAAGGTTCATGGATCAAATCAATCAGCAGGAAGTCAGACACAGAAATTCCATAGATGATCAGTTTTTAAAATTTATCACCAAGTGTACAATCATGATCGGACTACATCCCTAAACAGACCAAAAAAAAAAAAGGAAAATAATATAGCAACGTAGCCTACTTACCCACCATAAAAGCACAGAAATTCTGCAAAAATGACTAAACCAACTAAATCTGAGTAGGTTAACAGGCAAAACACTCCACTTGTGAAACTTTCCCAGTGGGATTTGAAGCTGAATGGTGGATGTTAAAGATGCTCCCAGGGAATCAAGGGGTAAGATTTGTAACGTTTCATCATTTATTTAATAATTTGTATGTTACTAGAGGTCATATTTACCAAAAAGTTTAGTTCAATGGTTTGGAAAGCAGCAGCTCACTTATTAAATTAATCTGTGTAAACTGGTTTGGAGCGATGCAGGAGAACCATATAATCACTGTAATTAAAATATTGCCTTGAACTGATTCCTTGAACTAATTCATCAAAGCAGTTTGTGCTGTGATGTTCATGTAAATGTATTCGATAAATGACTGTTAAATGATGAGAAATCTACAGCGATGCTATGATACGATATATTCCTGATGCAACATATGACAAGCCACAACATAGCTGAGGCTCTGATAATGAAAGACATAACCTAACTGTCAAGTCCATCCATCAAACCAGACAGGAGGTTCCTGCTGCACTGAGAAACTCTACAGAGGACACATCACAGACAACAGTGATGTGATACTGTATGCATACATTTTAAAAAAATCAAACAGCACTGAGGATGCTGACATACACATAATAGTATTTACATTGATAATTTCTCCTTCCTTGGCTTTGCCTTTGCAAAGTGGGTTATCCAGTCCTGAAAAAACAACTCTCTCTGCAGCTCAGACTCAGTGGGCATCAAAGGGAGTGCCAAAAGCAGTTTCTTACTCTTGGATGTTCTTGGTTAATATTTTATTTGTTTGATTTGAAATTGACCTCTCTCCCTCATATTTTGATACAGGTAAACAGACTTGTAATTGAAGCACTTCCATGATTTGATTTTTGATTTTTTGATTTTGATTTTTTTTTTTTCTTTTACTTTGATGTGCCTTTTCAGAAAAACGGCTGGGTCCCTGCGGCTCCACCTCTCCTGCATGTACACCCAAGTCACTCTGATAGAAGTTGGAGAAAGTCATTGAGGACGTGCGGATGGTGAATGGGCTGCATCTTTAGAAATCCATCTTACAAAGTGACTGAATGGGAAGAGAAACCGCAGCATGCTAACACGGTTATTCTCTTTGTTCATCTCATTTTGTCAGCAGGTTGCTAAAAGCTGTGAAAGTCCATCAGACTAATCGTTCTTTAATCCCAAAGGACATACAATTCTGAATATGGATGCTGGTGGTGAAACGGATGCACAGTTACAAAATTAACTGTTCCCCACTAATCAAATTAAAGTGCATATTGAATATTTATGGGTTGGCATAATTAAAGGGGCAAAATCTACTTAAAGCCATGCAAGTTAAATAGGTGTAATTAAATCAAAGAAATTCATTTATTGATCTGAAACCTCATTTGTTTTAAGACTATTGGTATATGAGTGTAACAGTCTGCCTTCAGTGTGCTTCAAATTTCTTGTACCTTTTAACATGACAGTCTGAACTTTCTCTGAAAGGCTTTAGCTTTTAGACTAAAAGATGCAGTATTACCAGTGTAAGTAACTGTTTCTCTATTACTTCTAAAAGCTGGCGGAGGCGGTTTATTTTTGGAGTCATCAGGCAAAAAATCAATGATAACTTTTCAGCATATTGTAATTCAGGTGGTCTAAAAGAACACTAGACTTTTGCACCTCTCCTTGGCTCTTTATTTAGGCTTTAGAAAATGAAGACTGTGACAGACACTTTTCAGCCAATCACGTGTCATTTCAGAGAGCTTGTGTTTCTATTGGCTGTTCTATGCTCTGCTTCTTAGGCGTGTCCAGACTTTTTTAACTAAGGTGGCCCAAGAAGGGCACTGACTTTTGCAAGAGTGGCATGTGGGATTTGGTGATGTGTCAATCACTCTAACATAATGGCTTAAAGTACCAACACACATGTACATACATGCATCTAATTAGTATTAATTTACCATTTTTGTCTCCACAACCCATGTCTGCTTAAATTTACCAACATTACAGTATTTAAAGTTTAATTTGAAAGATAAATAGACATACCAATCACAACATAAAGTGGAACCATACAAATGTAATATAAAGCTTCAGTGTTTGACTCTTTTGAGAAATTGGTCTTTTTAAAAGATGGGCTGAAAACAAATGAAGAAACAACACATCTGAAAATAGCTAGCTAACTCCATGTTATCACTGCCTCTCGGGTTTAAGATTGAATGGCACCTCTGCTCATCAAACGGTTCAACAGGTCCGCCTTGGACTTGACAGACAACCAATCAAACAGGGTGGCACCTGTGTTGCCCAATCAGATTGCAGTGGTGGCCTGTGCCACCCTTAGCCACTTCCTAGTGTGGCAAAGGGGTGGCAAGTGATGTGGCTTATGTTCTACAACTGACCTCTGGTGACTTGACGAGCTGAGTTGCAAGTGACACAGATGACCTTGAAGAGAGAGCAACAATAAGCAAAATCAATGGAGCTGAAGTAAAAAAGGGGAGGGGAGGGTGCAGCGGAGTTGCTTCCTTAGGAGTCTCATGCTTGATTTCCAGTCGTTGCCTACCTCAGCTTTAATGGTTTTGATGGTAAAGATCCTTATGGTGAGCCTGAAAGACTTTCAAACAGCTTCATGCACACTTTGTTACATCCTGCATTGTTCTAATGTTTGGTAACATGAACAACATCCATGCCTTTTGTCCATTCGCTGCCTTTCCCTTTATGCAAATTTAAGATTCTACTTATTCCTTCAACCCATGTGTTTGCCTCGTCACAGCTGACTTATTCAATTATTTGACTCACCAAGCCACTCACTCTCCTACTGTGCTCAGGGCTGCATACGGGCCATTTTCTATAAACACACACACACACACACACACACACACACACACACACACACACATACTATATATACATAAATATCTATTTTACTGTAACTCTGTATGTTACTATTATGTATATGTGTGGACAAAATGCACTGACATATGAACAAGTGCCTCCTCTTTCTGTGTCATGCTGGTTTGCGTAAATAAAGCATCTGTCGTTGTTACTGAAAATAGAACGAAATGACGGTTCACATGCTCACAATATCCTGCTGTACTCACTGTAGACGCCCATGCATGCACATTTAAACACACACGCCTGCATTCACAAAGACACAAGGACGTGCAACCTGTGATGCCACTTTTAGAACAGCATCAAGCTGTCCTGCCTTTTGGCAACTCTCAGTGTCATAGTGGAGGTGAAGGAGCTGAGCCGTTTGGTTGAAATCATTATCACGGCGCTTCCATTCACTAAGTGCGGTCATGACCATGGGGATGTGCGGATATTGAAAAATGTCTGGAAATTAAACCAATGTCAAGTTCAAATCGTCAAGCTGATGTCAGAATTTTCTAATGCTTTTACATTTCGGCCATTATGAATATGATGAGCAAAGTAACAGAAGGAAGTGTGCTGAGTGTTAGACTGGCTTTTCATCAGCACAATGAGCAGGAACTGGGTTGTAGCTCTGTTGCACAAGTGAGCAGCAGTTAGTGAAAAGTACAGCAGATTCCTAAGTGTACTTCAGTTGTAGCATATTGTTCTTTTTATATATTTTCCTTTCTGGCCGATGGTATACAAAAATGCAATGAAATGCAGTATACAGATGCATGAACTGCCGCTTAATAGAGTGAATATTTCAAGACATGGACTGTATAATGTGTGCTTAGCTGTTGATTTCTGTTATATGCATTTCGAATTACACATTCCTTAAGCTTCACACAAGAGGTCTGCTTAAAGAAATAGCCAACTCATCGCTCTTTTACAAGTTTGTCAGGCACTTGAAAGCACATCCGTGCTATTCTACAAAGGCTCGATGAATAAATAAGTGGCACATTGATTGTGCTTTTCTACACGGCTCACTTTCATGAATTCTCTTTTATTTTAATACACACCCTGTGCTGTTATAAGCTCATAAGGATGATATATGACCACAGGATTGGCCCGATGAAACACAAGATTGTCTGCCACTGCCTGTAATTAACGTGAGCAGGTACGCACAGAAAGCCCACAGATCTGACAGTATTCCCCTTGAATGGGCTGAGAGGGCCCAGGGACACCATTACCCTAACTGATGAGGGCGATTTCTCATTCCTGGCCAGTCACTTCACTGCCATTAGCGTGTGCATTATCGACCTGTAGAGAGGTCTTTGTGCTCACGGGGAAACACCTGCAGGTCAAATCATCTCACCTCCTCTATCTCTCCACAGTCCTCTCTAACCCTCATCAGCAGGCATGAGATCAGGGTGAAAGAATAAGAGCTGTGTTTCCCGTGTGGGAGGCACAGCGACAAGGAGGGAGCGAACTAGTGAATGTGTGCAGTGTAATATATGGAGTGTGGGTGTGAATAGATGTACAGTATATTCAAGTTCACCGCATGAGTAAAAGGGAGAGAGGCAAAAGCAAGAATGATGGAGGTGGTAACACAACTTAACCTTCGCTTTTTCATTGGAGATTTTTTTTCAACATCTCTAATCGTTATAGCACATCATTGTGCAAACCTGATGTGGCATTTAAAATGAACCTGGCTGCAGCCAGACACATTTTCTTGTCTACTGCTAGCTCGGTCTATTCAGTTATCAAGTTAAGGGATAAGGCTTTGGTTTTATTAAGAATTCATAATAATAAAAAAAAAACTTGCAAAGACCAAAGCCAGCTTGCAATACAAGCTGACTTCCGTTCTCTGCTTTCAGCCTCCAGCCCATTCTTCCTTGTTGAAGACATGAATCTTTAAAATAAGTTACAAATATATACTTTCCTTAAAAAAAAAACACCAAATGCTTTCCTTAAACAACTGGGAGCTGTAGTTTTCAGCAAAACTATCACACAGGAACAAATTTATATTCATTTGAGAATGTTTGCAGCCATGGCTGTGGTGGCCCTGTCAGTTTTTATGGCAACAAAAGGAGGAATGTGGAGTTTATTCTAGATAATCTATGATGCTTATTTTTATCCAAATGAAGGAACACATCCAACAGTCTAAGGGTGGTTTCACACCAGGGGCCCGGGCCCAAATCCGAGCAAGCTCGACCCCAAAGTCCAGTTCATTTGATTAGTGTGAACACAAGCGTTCCGTGCTCAGACATGTTTCTGTCAAAAAAAAAAAAAAAAAACAAACTTGTGTGAGTCTGCATGAGAAGGTCTGGGCACACGTAATGTGTAGTCGGGGGGGGGATCGTCCTGGATCTGCCCAGTGTGACAACACCCTAAAGTCAGGCTCACTGATGTGTTTTTAATAGTTTTTGGACAATAACGGATGAAATGGAGGAACGAGCTTTTTTGGACTTTGACTCCACAATTATCGTTAGTCTCATTGATTCATTGGTGGTTTTGTTCTTTAAACGGGATTTGTTGACAAGTTAAATATAAAACATCATCAAAGTTATCAATTCAAAAACTCTTACACTCATTTATACAAATTATTTCTGCCCAATTTTGGGTTTAATGTGATTACAGTCCATTGTCAGAATTAACCTGTAGAGTTTCTGCACCGTTAATTTAATTCATTTTGTCTTCTATGCATGAAATACGTCAGATTTTGTCTTTTTTTTTCTCCATTTTGTCTCCATTCTGCACGCCTCAGCTGAGGCAAACTGTTGAGGCTGAGAGGGTGACTAGCTGTCATTTAACATAAGTTGCCCTCTGTACACACAGTCAACTAGCCTCCTCCGCTGTGCCCTCATCTCCTTCTCCACTGTCATTCTAACTGACAAGTGACCTAAAATCTCACCTTGGAACTGCTCACATGGCCCTGTTTAGACAAGTGCCAGTGAGGCCACCCGATGCTTGCAAAACGCCTGACAAGAGACACTGTGCACACGTTTCAACAGCCCCGAGTCGGTTGTCTTAACAGCCCCTGGGAGCCACTTCGATAGATTCAAGTTCTCTTCAGCTAAGTAGATTGGCAGAGAGCTGCAGTTAATCTCATGACTGATTTATCTTCACAGCCGCTGGTCAAAGCAGCATCAATGGTCCGCACACAGATGAAAGAATTCATCTGTTATTCAAATCGAGAAGCAAACGGACCTGCGAACAGGGTCTATTCTCTGCTTTTATAGATACATTAAATACATTTAAACATGAAATGAGTGTTTGCTTTTCGAGTGGCTGCCGTTCATCTATGAAAGTGTGCTTTACCACCGAGACCACGCAAATGTTCACCAAACTTCAAAGCAAACTTCTCATTGCCATGTTAAGCTGCCAACTGCTTTGAAGGAAAAGAGCTAATGTTGCTGCATGTGTGTGTGTGTGTGTGTGTGTGTGTGTGTGTGTGGTTTCATCAATGCAGG
Organism: Naso brachycentron; assembly: GCA_029874485.1. Lineage (NCBI taxonomy): Eukaryota > Metazoa > Chordata > Actinopteri > Acanthuriformes > Acanthuridae > Naso > Naso brachycentron. The sequence goes on from JAQFJA010000001.1 coordinate 10,097,826, forward strand.
CATTCAGATGAAGCAAACTGTCCTGCAGTAGCCATCACTTCACCTTTTTTTCCCCCACATCATGTTTATGTTCTAATACACATGAATTAATCCTAACTGTACATATTCTCTACCTGTCTTCTTGTTCTACTTAATACCAACAGGAGCAAAGACAAGTGTTAGCCCTTGTACAGACCAAGTATCTATTCTCTGTGTGAGCAGATCAAAGCATTAATGCTAGACAGGTAAGAGACCTGAATGAAATGCTAATGCTAATTCCATTAACATTCTGAGCATGCAGAGTGGCTTGCTAATGGCTGGCGCTATGGGTTGGATGGGAGTCATCTTATTTAGGGAGATCGAGCTGAAGGTATTCATCAGAGCATTGATATCATCACACATTATATGAACAGCTGCATATATTTTTCATAGGGTTGACATTGTAGGGAGATGCTAGTGTGGCGCCACATAAATCAAACTGACAATACAATGGACCTGAAATGGATCAGGGTAAGACAGAGGATGTAAGAAGTAGCATGCATATTCCACCGCACTCCCACAAACTCTCTCTCAAACACACACACACACTCATGCACACACACGCACATCTCCTTTCTCTTTTCATAGCTAAATGCAAATGTTCCGCTTCTTCCATGGTTCATTTATCCAGTATGTAATTAGTCTATTCTATTTCATAAATCAATGACTGAGAAATCTTCTGCTGGTCTTTGACAACCACAAGTTCTTGTTTCACAGAAATAACAGTTTTATGACCTTGCAGTGGGGGAAAAAAAGATGTATTTTTAACATTTTGTCACAGTCAATATCAGAATAATTGTTCACTTGAAGAATCAGAATTTTGCTGACTGTACTGTATGATACTTTTAAAGTAATGGAAGTAGTTGAAAGCCTTTTAGGATAATGCTAACAAAGGCTACCACGTTTTCACCTACCTTGTTTATAGTTTTAATATAGAGAAATTATAGCTTAAGCAAACAGACAGAAAGTTATGAGTACAAATATCTTGACAAAGCACTGACACGATCTACATTACAGCACACATGTGATTTACATGTTGAGAACTTTTAGAAAAGGCCAGACAAATGCCAACATTTGAGCGGAGTCTAAAATCTCCAAACCCCTAACTATGTGTCATAAATTGTAGCCTCTTCATTTTAAAGCAACATTCAAAATTAATGACCTTGAAAAACAAGAAGGTGGACCATGGAGGAATTTAAAACAGGCATTTCTTCCTAATTATATCTTTTTATATAATTCATGCAGGAGAGGTATGAGGTAAATTTTAATTATTCAGTGAACATCTTAAGTATTGAAAATGAGGGGCTGCTCAAGCTGTTAGATGAGGTTTATCCATAAATGTTGGGTTGCCTGCACATATTTAACCAAAGTCTATTTGTATGTATCTACTCAACACCATGCCGATGGAAAGTCAGATGAATCTTCTTTCCATGAGAAATTTCTGGAGCTTCACAGTTAAACAGAGCTGTAGCATTCTGGCAAAGAACTAAAAAAGCTGGGGGAAAGACGTTGTTCACATCCTTATTATACTAAATCTTATTGTAGTGGCTAAGCTAAAAGCATTAGCTTGCGCTCCATGTGACGTGGGTGGAGGAGCTCAAACACTTCTCTTTGTGAAAACATCCAGGAAAAGAACTCTAATTATCTTTTCATATATTGGTACTATTGAAAGAATCAACAATGGTTATGGAAACGTTCAGCTGAAGGGCGTTTGTTCCAGCTGTTCCAGTGAATTCTCAGATGTGTGTGACGCGAGCTTCCAGCTTGCAGGTTAACACTGAAATATGCAGAAATCACGTTCATATTGTCTAACAGATCATGTATGTGTATTGAAGCTGCACACACTTCGGACAGGATGCACTTTAACACCTTTAACTTAGGCTTAACAAAGGTGTAAGTAACATAATTTCAAATCAACTTATGCCCAGTTTAGCCCACACAGTGCAATTTTTTGCATCAAACGGTAAACTTTTGTTGCAGTTCAGGTCTTGTTTTACATGACAACATGTGCTGGCACCCCTGAAACTGTGAACTTTTTAAAACCAGGTTCCAGTGTAATTTTCTGAAAACACAAACTTCTTTCCGCTAATGCTAATTCTTGTGCAAATCAACAGCAGCACTTTCAGCAGCCACCATCAAACTCCAATAAAACACTCTGCAATGCACCCAAAGCAAGTTGAATATGACAACAGTCTGTGGAGGCGGTAAAATTTTAGAAGTCAAACTACGGCGGAATGTCTTTAATTTGTGGCTCTGGTTAGAGCTTAGCAATAACAGGAAGTAAACAACTTCTGCAGCTCCAATGGTATGTCATTACAAAGTTACACCGCCAAACTGCTGGTCTGGCATGAATAAACAGCGCTTTTGGTTTTTCATTTAAACGCAGATATTTTTTAACATGCCCTTAGAATTTCAGGGTTTCAGGTCACTTGTATGAAACGAGGTGAGCTGCACGGAGCCCTTAATTATTATTAATTATTTTTGGTTATGTTCTCTTTTCAGGCTCTCCTATGTTTAAAAGAAGTCTCATGCATTTTCAGTTGTTCAGGAAAATAATTGCAACACTGTTTTGCTGTGAAGCTCCGGAAATGTTTTGTGGACTTAAAAAATTCAAAGAAAAAGCTCTCCATCGACGTGGGGGTGAGTAGATAATAACTGCGTTTTCTTTTTGGGTCAACTAGCTTCTTTAAGTCATTCAGGGGGCTAAAAACTGCAGTTCACACACAGAAAGTTTTGTAAAGATTTTGCATATTGTGGTTATTTTTCCATCTTTTCACTCTAATTATATATCGGCAGCAAACATGCAAATCAATGCATTCATCAACACACATGCCAACAGTGTAGTGGAGCGTGCATTGGATGTATTCCTTCGAAAGGAACTTTGCCAGACCCCAAAAAAGATAGGATAGATTTCAAATCAAGGACACTTATTGTGGACATTCTCTTCCATGGCCGTGCTGTTGTACATTTCCAAGAGCAATCTATATCATTCACTGTCTTCGGCCAGAGAGTGCGGATTTATATACAGAACAGGCAGACGGGCTGAGAGAAAAAAGATGGCATTTTATTTCCTGCAGAGAGAGAGAGAGAGAGAGAGAGAGAGAGAGAGAGAGAGAAGTACAAAGTACATTGTGTCTTCTGTCTCCCATTCGTTGCAGAAAAACACTTTTGGTGCAGAGGTCATTATTTAGTCTCCTGATCTGGATAGCCAGTGCTGCAGAAGCCTAATGAAAAGTGCCTTAAACCCCTTCCCCATGTGTCACTTTTTGTTAGACAATATGATGGATGGTACATTTTACAGCCTATTTCATCTGCTGTGCTGTTCTAAACTGTATTTTCAGGGTGCTTTTACTCGAAACATTCATTTTTGTGTGACATGGTTATTCATCAGGGAGGATGCACAAATGCACCAAGGCTTTCAGGAGGGTGGGAGGAGAGGCCTGAACCCCACCACACCCCGAACTTGTCTTCCTCACTCTCTGCCACTCTGATGTTATCCTCCCAAAAACACTCAAAATACACTGACACTTGCTGCAGTGTACTCTACCTGCTTCCTGTAAATGTAACTTTACATTCTTCATCCTTAACCTTGCTGATGACACACTGGGGAGGCATTATGAGATCGACAGAGATATTCAGCATTTGTCAATTCCTGAAAAAACGGGAGGAAAAATGATCAGCCATGCAATCCCTCTCCTGATTCAATCACAGAGGCCAGACAGCCTTTCTCCCTGTTCATCAACTAGTCCTTCTTACATTGTGACACTCGGGAGGGGAGGGCTGGGTAATGAGCAGACCTAGAGGGGGGATGTGGATAGCTAGTCAGCCAGCCAGTCCTCCAGGTCACACTAGCACAGAGAAGGAACATTAAAAACGAGCCCAGGGACCTGGAGGGGGGTTTATGTGGTTATAAGGTCTCATCTGTGTCCGGTTGTGAAAATTATGGCTGTAATTTCCATTCTGCCTGATAAATGGCATCTACAATTTTTACTTGGGTGATTGCCTTCCATAAATCTCCTCATATTAAACAGTGTACTGATAGCACTTAAAAAGCAATCTCCTTCCTAATGGCATCCTGTGTGCTGTAGTTCATAAGGTACAGTAGATTCAAAATAGTCAAATTGGTACTCACTCACCTGACAGTATTTTGCGCAAGTGAACTTTCTCAAAATCACATTTATGTAATATTCTGTCTTATCCGGTGAGATGTAAGGGTTTGCAGATGAGCTGCATTAGAGAAATCCTTTTTGCTTTTAGGCTTTTCTGTGTGACTCGTCTCATATGTGACTGCTCTGCTCACACATGCATCCAAAGCCACCAATGCACTCTCTGCAGCAATACTGTACCAAATCAGTGTCCTGCCCCAGGGGTAGGTCATGTCATCTAAGGCTGCGGCTGACGCATAGCTCCGGGACGTTCACACATCTGGACCCCCTCGCTTTGCCCCCCTGCTGGTTCCCACAGGCGAATAGCCCTCACTCGAGCCTTTGGACATCACTGTGTCGTAGCAGCTGGGGACTACACATGTTTTTTCTCCTACCCTGTCAGCAGAAGGTCAGGGTCCCACAACACCAACTGACACTCACCCACTCCCACATGGGGGGACATGTACACGCATTATTTTCAGCCATTTTGTGCTGTATATAAAATGTTCTACTGTTACTATTTATACTGTAATACTGTAGGTGCAGTAACCCCAGCAAACACTGTATGTGTAGAAAAACCCTCGTGCTTTGACTACTAATTACAACAGAGCCATGGCGACAATGTGTTCCCCAGATCTGTTGCACACACACACATACACACACACACACACACACACACACACACACACCATTGTATTCTTTCTGTTTCCCTGTTCCCAATTGGTAGCAGGACACTAAAGCACCACAGGGGAGATGTTGACCCTGTTTGAGCAGAGTAGCCCCTGCATCTGTCTGTAATACTACTACATCAGCAGAAAGCTTGCCACAAGCTATATGTCCAGCAAGGTAATTGTGTATGCAGAACAGCATTTTCATAGACAGACACTGTATCATCACAGTTAACAGCCTAACAAGAAGGAGAGAGGTGGGCGGTGACAAGTCAGCACGTTACCTGTACAAACATTTTTTTTCTTTTCTTCCTTTTTTTTTCTTTGGTTACGATTTTATACAGTTTTAGTG
>JAQFJA010000001.1:10181155-10191837 GCA_029874485.1 Naso brachycentron
AGAATTTGTTCTATGAGCTTTTCAAGTGTGTGTGTGTGTGTGTGTGTGAGTGTGTGTGTGTGTGTGTGTGTGTGTGTGTGTGTGTGTGTGTGTGCATTACAGAAGACAGCAGAAATTGGAGCCCCACCGATATAGGTTACCAACATTAGTCGGTTGCAGCTCTTATGATATCGGCGTGTATATTCTCCAATGTGTGCCAGTATTTGCATTTGTTTTTTAAGGGCCTTTCTTCACAGCGTTTTGTTTTTTTTCTCAGCACCAGCGTCTTCTTTTCAGTTCTCAATGAGGACAGAGCGACTGCAGTAGCAGGCGGCTGCAGCGTCCAGCATCTTTTTCCAAGTGCTCTGCCTTTTTTGTCCAGCCGCTCTGAACGCTTTCAAGTGCTTCAAAGTTTAAAATTTATTAACTTTTTAGAAAAATGCTAGTGACATCACAGGAAATCTTTTCAACAAGCAGTAGATCGATGTGTTGTTTCTTTGTTTCAGTTTGTAGTGAATCGGTCAGGACTCAAAGATGGAGGACAGGCTGGTGTTGGCCATCTCTGTGTATCCAAAGCTGTTTGATATGTTTAACAAAAACTATCACAACAGAGAGAGGATAGCTGTTTGTGTGTTTGTGTTTGTTCATGTCATGCACCCACATCCTCTGTGATCCATGTCTGTTTGCAACAGCCATGACAACGGGTCCAGTCGATTCAGTTGATATTATGGGCCTATATCAGCCGATATATCACATTTTTAATCCCTAATATAGGTATTAGAATCGGCCCCAAAAAGCCACATCAGTCGGGCCCTAGTAAAAATAAAGCCACATGCCTGTTGGTTTATTGTCACAATACAGGTAGTACTGGTAAAATAATTTTCACAAATGTTTCTGGCTGTACTAACAGGCCACAACTAAACCTAAATGTGTTGGTTTCCAGTTGCCTTTACTTTCTGCAGTCGCTCCATTTATCCTTTGTGCAGCTCCTCATGTTTCTCACCGTTGGCACCCAAACAAAGTGACAAATGACAACCTCAGACTGTGACTTGATCTTCATGCAATACTCGCTGCCATATGCACTGTACGAGAGTTACTGGTCACTGTGCACATTCTCTCTCTGCACAAACTGGCAAGTGATCCCTCTTAAGACAGCCATACTGCAGGAAAAAAGGGATTAAATCCAACATCTATGTTCTATTCAACATTGGATTTGAGCATTTTAAGTCGACACAATGTAGATTCTGCCACTACATGTCTCTCTATCAAACAATGAAAACAGAAGGTGTAATTTAATGACTACTTAAAGTGGCGGGATTGCGGGATTGGTTTATCTAATTGTTAAACAGCCAAAGCTGCAGGTGAAATCTGACTGACTCATGCAGAAATGCTCAGGGACTTGGTATTGTATTAAAAGTTTAATTGATGTTATGTTTGCTAACTTCCACCTTCACTCAGAGAGAGTGAGGGAGTGGAAGTTGGCGACAGGTGACAAAATTAAATGTACTGTCACCTGTGAATAGATTTGTTTGGTTTTGAACTTGTTGGGAAAGTTTGGTATAAATTGAGGACAAAACTTAGCAAAAGATAGATAGATAGATAGATAGATAGATAGATAGATAGATAGATATAGCTTCAGCCGTCTAAGTTAGTCAAATTGAGTACACATCTTTATTTGTCCTGCTAGTAATGTGAAGGTATATCACTGTACAGTTTCCATGCAATGCTAACGTCTTCCACAACTCACCCACTCACCAAACTTATATTTGCTTTGGCTGAATCTCTGAGAGTATTCTTGCACTAGGACTCTGTCATTTGTCCGTGGTAGTTGACTATTTAAAAAGTCCCCACACTGCCAGTATGAACCGACAAGATGAAAACAGCTCCCCATGACTGTGTTAATATACATATGGCATGTAAGTAATATGTTATCATAATCTTAAAAACCTAAACATATCTTTTGATGTAGTCACTCGTGGGATTCACTAAAAGGGAAAATCCACCACTTTTCATGTGGATGTCCAACCAATGTTGATGGTAATTGTGGTCAATTGAAGCAATAAATTCCTCTGTTAAATTGACCGAGAAAGCTGAGTTTTCTCAGTTGTCCTGCTCACACAGCCATTCTTGCAGAGACTACATGTACCAGGATGCATTGCACCACAAAGAAACGGTACTTGCTGGGTCTTCAAGGTTGTTATCCATCTCATTGGAACATTTCTTTCATTTAAAATTGCATAGTTTTTGATAACGAGGCATGTTTGGTCCATCAGAGCCAGAAACCCAAAACAAACATGGTGCTGGCTTGCCTGGAGTGTGAGGGGAAAAGCGAGGGGTAAACAGTTTGTAGTTCTTCCTGGAACCAGTGACGTCACTGGTTCCAGGAAGGGCAAGAGATTTTGAAGCTGCATCCCAGAGACAGAGAGAACTCTGAAAAAAATATTGTTGGATTTTGCATTATATCCCTAATTAGGATAGATAGAGATAAGGTTGAAAATCAGTGTAGTTAACCTTTAATGATATTTTCTCAGGGTTAAAGTCCCTTCATGGAAGTTTTAAGTGGTTAAATTAAATACTGATGCCTCACATCTTAACTACATCAGCAAATGAGACCTTCAGTGACGAGATTGGAAATTACTATCCTGTCTTTTATAATGCCTTTGCCTGGTCCACTCAGTCAGTGGAAATACGATGAAATGCTTTACGGCACACACACCGGAAGACACAATTTGTTGTTTACAAGCGTAATCGATCCATCGTTCTCTTATTTTTACTATCTATGGTTGGTGGCAGGAGGATGTTTTTCTTAAGATAATTTCAATTTTATGTGTTTATGGCAGAACTGGTTATGTGGTGCAGTGGTGCATTTTTTTTCACTTAGAATATTAACAACAGTAAGCAGTGCCGCTTTTGTCCTAATGCACTGCTACAATAAGCACAAAATTAGACATCTTTAGATGGGATTTAAAAAACACCTTTAACATGCCCATGTGCTTTTTAGTCAAACATTAAAAACAAAATCCAGCCAAAAACTTGATGTAATTTAACTGTTACTTTTACCTTACTTGTGCTTAGTACAATGATCATATTTTGAACAACTAAGACAGTTCAGACAATGCACAAGCTGAATTATCTATTGTTTTTCTTTTCTCCTCTCTGGAAAGTTGTTGCTGCATCTAAATGAATTTTGATGCAGCCAGCATCTTTGCAGTTATCACTATGGAGCAGAGGTTGCAGTGCAATCCCTTTAGCAGCCAGATAGAAAAGGGAACACGGCCAGTGATCTACAATTCAACAACTTGAGCACCACTCCATGTCTGATATTCAAGTGGTGCATCCCGATAGCAGAGTCTTAAACCTTACAGCCACTGAATGAACAATAAGCTTTAATCTCTGCTGTCCCTCAACACAGCCGGCCTGAATGTTTGTTGCCAAATATTTGAATACTCAAATATGCAAAAATTGAATTGACTCCTGAAAAGTGAGTACAGGCAGTGACACAGCCTGAGAAAAAAATCTCGTTCCAATAAAATTGGGAGCGTTGCAAATTGATAAAGTGTGACAGTGAGAGTTACATAAGCTACTGTGGCAGATCTGAGTCAGTTAATGTGATTCCCCCAGCCTGACCCAGTCGCTTAGAGAACGCACCTTTCTTGACATGAAATAACAAAAATTTGCATGAAATCCAAGTGGGTGCAGGAGGGAATGAGATTCGTGACAGCGGCACACAACAAGACCGAGAGGCTGGGAGGGAAGCTCACTCACCCGCTTTACACTGTACCTCTGCAAGTCATCCAATATAAATCCAGCGACAGTCTAGAAAATGTTCTCATTCATACAAAGCATATTTCACATTACTGTCTAATGAAGGCTCACTGGTTTTCACCTCTCATAAATCTAAAGACATTTATTATATTCTAAACTATCATGAAATCCATCCACCCATATTTCATAGGTCATTGCTTTGGTCTTTTAAATATCACAGTTTAATCCACTACAGCCTCATCAGTGTCTCTCTGTGTTGCAACATTAACACTCCAACAAGCTGAGAGGCTAAAGAAATACTCTGCACGCACCAAAGACCATCAAGGGCACCTCTGCCATTCAGTGTTGTGATGGATAAACAACTACACATACAGAAAGATCACCTTCTCGGCCACGAGTGATTCATAGACAGCACAGAACCGCCGGATGACTTTAAAGTCGGCATCCTCTATTGCTCCAGATGGCTTTAAGCTGTGGCGCTTTGCTGCCTTTCAAGAGAGAACGCCACATAATGTCAACTGGTCACCTTTGATGATACATTTAGCATTTTCGGAATGTGTTAAAGATACAATTCTATGTCCAAATTAGGCAGAAAATAACAGAATAAAAACTGATTGTTGATGCTATTCACAACATTTTAAACAGCAGGGTGGGTTCTTTGACCCATGCTACAAAAGTGGTGCAGCTAGTGAGAGTTCAGGAGACAACAGAAAAGGAGAGTCTCAGTTTTGCTCAGGGACACTGCTGTTGCCGGTGATATAAAGAATGCTGATTGCAGAGGGGAAAAGAAAAGATCTGTATATCCAGCCAAAAGAGCTTTTTAGCCTTGAAATCATAAACTGTGTTTATTGACATGCTTTTTTTTTTTTTTTTATCTGTAACTAGACGTGTTTAGTTAGCACTTGCGAAAGGAAAAGAAATAAGCAAACGTGTGTCTTTGTCAAATCTTTTTTAAAACTGATCTAATTTCAGTAATATGAATGAGCAAGCTAGCAGGCGGTGTTTTAAATATCCATTTATACTCTTTTGTAGAGGTGACATTGCTGTGTTTAACTTATTTTGACTGTATTTTCAACATATTGTAAGCCTGTTTTTTTGTTTTTTTTTGCTAGTTACGCTCCAGTTCTGCCTTTTAATTGGATCCACTCAGAGAGTACTTTTGTGCTGCCTTTTGAAAGCCATTTTATTTTTGTCTGCCTTAATTTATTTTGTTTTGTTTTGTTGAAATGAAGGAAAATATTGAGAAAAACTAAAGAAGCTTTCCTGGTGTAATGAGAGGACAACTATCAATACCCTGACGTCAAAGATGTAAGCAAAGCCAAAAAAACAGCTCAAAAACCAAATTTAATCTGGAATAAAAACTGGCAGATATTGTGACTGTATTTGCATGTTAAGTATCACATACTACTGAATCCAGGCGAAGCACGAAGCACATTACTTTTGTTTTACTGTAAAGTGAACAATTAACATGCAAGTCACACCATATTTCATTACACACTATGGCTCATAAAAAATTATCCAAGAACCACTTCCCAGTGTCATCAGAGACTGCTTTATTTCCCTGTCTCTGTTCCTCTCACTGTTTTAGTGTCCTACATGTGTGTGACAGAACTGTAACAGAGACCTTGGGAGCAGTTGAATGGGGCTGTGTGAACATGTGTCAGTGGAAACCTCTAATGGGAACACCATGCTCCTAATATACAGTCCATCTGTAGCCTGCACAATGAATAACAACAGCTCTTTGCAATATTGACTCCTCCCTGCTCCACCACTTTAATGATTATGCCTTTGTCCTTTGTGGTAAAAAGTCCTGTAGGAAACATTCCATTACAGTGTTACGAGGGGGGGGGGGGGCTGCAGAGCACAAGGCTGGCGTCTCCGGTCACATCAGCTCTTTATTATTCATTAGGATCTCTTTCTTTTCCCCGCGTAAAAGGACCTTGATAAGCTATGTTTATTCATACACTAACCTTTTTAAATATTTCCAAGAGCTCCTCAACAAAAACCTACCTGGCATACCTAATACCTAATCTTTGTTTCATTATTCAGTCCTCATGCACTCACTTCTCACTTAAGATGCAATACATGAGTTTCGCCACCACACTTCCATCTATCTCGCTCTGCCTGTGCCTCTGTATCTGTACCTGTCCCTCGCTTGCACTATCATTTCATTATTTATGTTTTTATGCAGGCTTTTTTTGTCTTTTTTAATATATTGTATTAGTTCTTTCTTCTTTCCTTCTCCTCCCCCTCCGGTCTGCCCTCTTTTTGTCTGGCTTTCTCTCATTCAGGAGTCCTTGCCTCTGCAGACTGATCCCTCAGGGCAGCCTACTGATTAGCACGGTCATCCCCCTCCCCACCCCCTCTTTTCCAACTCAAGCTCACCTGCCCACAATTTTTTTTTCTTATTTAAATTATTTATTGTCACAGTGTGCACTGCTCTATAAAAAAAAAATAAGGAAGATCACCCCAATGCATGATACAATAATACAAAACAAGTAAATCAGTTCCGTGAAATCACAGTTTGCTTGTTTCTTTGTTTTTTGTGAGAGTCAGATATCATTGAAATACTGAAATGATTAAATATGATACTGTGAGCACCATGAGTTATTGTAGCTTTTGATTCAACTTAGAAAAATGGCTCTTCTTTCAATTAATTATAGGGATAATTATTTAATGCTTTTCTTTCTCTAAAAAAATGTATTTAAAGGAATAGTTTGACATTTTTGGAAATACATTTATTCCCATTAGGCCACTGGAGGGAGGATGAAGGGGGATATCATACCGCTTGTTAGCAAAATGAGCACAATGCATCCCTCTTCTTAACATGCCTCCTCTCCTGCTCTGTCTCCTTGTGGCAGAGAGTGCAGGGTCAGAGGGGTAACTTAGTTGAATAGGGTTGTCTTTTCTGTCTGACTCATTGATCCTTTATCTGATGGAGGTTTGTGCAATTCAGAATCTATGGCCTTGACCATGGCTCTGAAATATCAGTAGCCTAACTGTGTTGTGTATTGATAAATCCATGGCACTGTCCGTGGTGCTGAAGTAGCAGATGGTTTTGTTATTGCGCCTACTTTTCTCAGTCCTTTTGTCAGATCTACAGTGTCCTCTAAACTATTGTATATGCTACGATTAATAATAACAAAAGGAAGAAGAATTGTAAAGCACCTTTCACACAAGAAATGCAGCACAGAGCTGCTGAACAACAAAAATACTCAACTCCATATTACAATATATTCTACTCTATGGGGTAGTGTCACTTTTATGATCATATTAGCAATTAGAAACATGTGGGTGTGGAAGATGGAGAGGATCATAGAGACAAAGTGCTGCCTTAGCATTTCTGTGTTATATTCCTGTGATCATTTAGTAATATCTATGCTGAAAAACTGCCTCTAATTAAGTCACTGGTTAAAAAACTGTTTAGCCCTTAAAACACCTTTGATCCATAAAAAGGATCTTTTAAATTACAGTTTTATTACTCAAGGTTTTGCATAATTTGAACCTTTAAAAAATAGGTGAATTTCCCTACATTTGCCTTCCTCACGAATGAGATGTGGAGAAATTCAGTGTGAGTTTAACATTAAACATCTCAATTAAGTTACCTGTCGAATGTCCATCGAGCCTGAAAATCTGTCTTCCCCTTCTTTACAGGTTCAAAACTGTTAGCACATAAAATCAGGTTCCTGTCCAGCTCCATTTGTCTTCTGTAAGTGGCTTCGAAAACCTGACTCTGCTCCCCTATTATACCTACACCGCTTGGGCAGATACAGTAGTTAATACTAGCAGACATGTTCCTTTTTCCCTGTGCCCACAGCTGCTAGTCTGCCAGCCACCCATGATACTTGGCAGGATTTCACTGGCTACACCGAGTGCTGTAGCAGCAGCAGCAGCAGCAGCACTGGCACTGTCGGCACAATGCGAAGAGATGGGCCAGCTGTGAGGCCAGATACTGATGTAAAAACACAGGCACTGCCCTGGTTAACACAGGTAATCTGCAAGGTTTCTAGAGCAGCAGGGTTCCAATATAAACAGAGTTCATGGCCAAGAAAAAATATATAGTGCATATACTCCAATATATACTCAAATAATGACTACAATCCTTTGCTTTTATTACTGCCATTGCACCTGATTCAAGCCCCCAGCAGCCCAGTGGTTTGTGCAATAACAACTGTTTATGCCTAAAACACAAACAATTTCCTGATGTATTCTTGTTATTTGTGCCTGACACCTGCTATAGATACTCTTAAACTGGTGATCAACATACAGGCCTCTGCAGTTCTGGCAAACAGGGAACAGGAGCAATAAAAAAAACATTGAATATGTACAACCAGGAAGGTTTAATTGCACGATTGATTTTTGAATGCGTGCCAATTTTATTCCTATGGTCTTTCTTATAAACACCTTTGTCTTTGGTTTCCAGCGTCATCCACAAAAAAAGCACTGCAGCTGAGCTCTGACCTCATCTGGAGCTTGTTTAATGCAAAACACTGACGCAAGCAGCCCCACTGCAAAATGGTGGAACATGATGGAGAGCAAAGGTTTCATTGCAGGAGGAAATATCAGTTTTATCTGACAGCTATTGAGTACATCAGGTAATGTTTTTTTTAGTGATATTAATTACTAATTAAGCAACTGTGCCAGTTTGCAATTACTCTGTCTGGGTGACTTTTTTTTCCGTTACTTTCCCTTGTACTCTTGCACGTTGTCAGCCTCATGGCACTGTCAATCTCTATATAGATCTGCCTGTTTGTTTTACCTTCTCACTCCCATTCTTCCTTTAGATGAACTGTCACATCCCAACCAGTGAGCATCAATCCGCCTTCCGCAATCTGCCCCAAAGTTAGTGATGCCAAATCCATGACGGCCTCACTCAATCCACATTTTCCACCCAATGGAATTTGAGGACACGTAAACCAAACTTTGCTTGGATATGCACATTCCCGCTCAGACTCATCAATCACGTCTCGTGGGAGCTGCTGTGCTCCAGATTGGTTTTTACCTTTCCAGTGAATTGATTGAGAAAAAGAAACTTAAAGTAATGTGTTTGTCAATAAGTTGCCACACCGCCTCGATTTGAAATGGCATCAGGCATCCTGACTGCTGCTACCTGCGATTACTGAGGTTTTTTGTTTTTTTTTTTTGCCGTATTGGAGCACTACTGCCGTCTCTATCAGCCACACAAACTATCAAACTATGTTAAAGTACCCTTGGATATTACCTGCTACCTACCATGAGAAATAGGAGTTTGAGTGAGGCAGGGAAATGAGTGAATGTGAGGGCAAGTGAGATGGGGTGGGAGAAGGAGTGAAGTGAGTGAATGCTCGGCAGCGAGGGTAGAAATCTGAAGGGGAAAAGACGAAGGAGCTGCAATTCAAATGCTGCAATCTGACAGAATAATTTATTGAGTTTCTGCAGCTTGGTAAAGAGTTTCTGATAAATGGAGCAAGTCACACTGAACTGTTATCAAAAAAAGAGAAGGGGGTCATACCAATTGAGAAAATATATAGCAAAAATCTGAACTATCCATCCATCCATCCATCCATTAGCTATAAACGCTTATCCTTGAGGGTCGCAGCAGGGGCTGGAGCCAATCCCAGCTGACATTGGGCGAGAGGCGGGGGAGAGAGCGGACGGGTCACCAGTCAATCTATCAATGTGATATTTGATGATGACAGGTTTCGAAAGGGTGGGGCAGCTTTGTCTCTTCATCTTGTGTTTGAAACAGTTTTGATTTTTATGACACTTTTGATTTCACTCTTCCAAGAGCAGCTTTGGTCTTTTCTGTAATAGAAATATCTAAATAAAATAATTACATAAACTCGGAGAATGTAAAAGAAAAAGAAAGTGCAATGTGTTTGTCGCAACCTCAAAGGATTCCTAATGTTGGGTCAGACTGATTAAAGTTAAATGCAGGATCAGTAAATCCCATTCACATATCTGTTGCTGTATACAGATGAATAAACAGAATATTTAGGTCATTATGACTGAGAGGAAACTTCAACCTCAAAAACATTAAACAGAATCAGCTTAGTTTAGAACCTTAAAACATCTTTGAGTGTTCTACAAACAACGGTACATCAATTGTAACAGGGGTTTTTTTGTTTTTTTTGGTCTAAACTATGAGATGCTCACAAACTGGAGAGAGAGCTTTTCATGTCTTTGTTTGAGAGTGCGGATTGAAATCTCTGACCTAAATCAAAGTACTTAGTTTAATAAGTTTAATAAGGGGGCTGCCATTTTTTTAATGCCAAATATTCAGCACATCTGAATGTGGGGTTTCAATTTAGCAACATGTAGCATTTTTTAATTAATTGTAGAAGTCTCTCCTCTCCCGAAATGTCATAGCACTTGCAGATGTCTGTAGATTGAACACTGTGGTTATTTTTGTCCACATGCCTCCTCCACACAACTTAACACCTGCCATGTTCTCAGTCCACAGCCCACAAACACACTTTTTTCATTTATTTATTTATTTTTATTGATTTGTTTCTCTGTTTGTTGGTTTATACACTCCCAATCATTATTTGTGCCCTTATCCTTAATAACTGACAGAATTCTAAAAATGTTTTATATATGATTTAGGTCAGAACTCGTTTAGACAAAAAGTGCCTGCATGGTCTGCCTATGTGGACTTCCAGCTTTCAAACAGTTTAAAACAGGATGTACTAGTCTCTGTTGGCTTGGAGTTTAGACTTAAAAAGAAGAATCAATTGGCAGACTCAATAAGGAGCTGTCTGTGCTTTGTCTAGTTAATATTTAAATAGGTTTGGTCTGTGAGTTGGCTGGTTTGCTATTGAACTTCTTCTGCACAGCCTTTCATGTTGCTGTGAAAAGTATTTTGTTTTGACACTGTGTGCTGGCCAGATTTCTTCTTAAAAATACATGTAAAGGTCCAGTAAATATAAACAAACATTGTTTATATTCAGATATTTATT
>JAQFJA010000001.1:10216621-10227932 GCA_029874485.1 Naso brachycentron
AAAGAAGTGCAGCCATTAAAACTTCTGTTATCTTTTGTTTATTCTGCTGCAATCAGCGCACTGCAAATCACGTATGACCAAACTGGCACAGACTTTTATTTTAGTATAAATGAAACGGCTTTCCCCATCCGCACGAGTGGACGAGTCCACTGATGTGCAATGCAGAAAGTATGTTTGGGCCTCTATCCAACTCACCACCGGTCACTGAATCGTTCAGTTCCTCTGTTTACCTGAGACATAAGGCCTATGCCAGCCAGTCACAGTCAGCATGTCAACACAGCCACTGAAGTCCCCACAACATCCAGTTATTTTAACACAAGCATGTGTGTCTGAGCTGTTCTGGGCTGCAGCAAACTTCATCTGAGGTCAGTGCAGCCTCATCTTTGCATAAACTCCTAAATAAGGTCAAAAGTGACAGGTTTTATTTAGTTAAATGTCAGCCATATATTGTGTTACGCTGAGGTGTCTTTTAGCCAAAACAGTCTTTAAGAGGACAAACAAAAACAACATCAACAACAACAAAATCAGTCCAGGTGTATATTTTAACCTGCTTATAAGCCTTGAAGATAAAAAGATTTATTTTAAAAAATTATTAATAGACTCATAGACATACATGTATGTGTGTGTCTGTGGTCCTCCCTTAATTAAATGCTCCCCCCTGGAGACCCTAACACCTCTTATTTAGTTGATAAGCATTTTTTATATAAAATTGCAGCGCAGTCTTGCCCTAATTTAACAACCTTCTGAACTTTTTAAACATAATAAATCAAACAGTCAGAGTTGATGAAATAATTATTGCAGCCCCTACAAGTAGGCTGTTTGATTTAATCACGAACTCCATAAGTATAAGTTTCAGCTCCAACATGTTAGGCCCAGTGTGGCAGTAAGCTCCTCATCCAACCATCAAAAATAACGTAATAATCATAATTACATTCCATTGTTTCAGTGGAGGGCTGTAGATTAACTGTTTCCCTGTAGGTTAAACACAGTTTTACCAAACAGGCGTTTCAGCTAATGGCTTCTTGGAAAGATTCCATCAGTCAGATGAAGGAGGGCCTCCACTTACAGCACACAACACACCAAAACAGACACACACACAGCTGGCAGACGAGTGCTAATTTTAGCTTTTAATTAAATTTACCACCTCTTGAATTCATCTCAGGGTTGTGATTAAGGACAAAGCTGCGCCGTGCTAATGGGAGCGGGGAAAAAGTGCCGCTGGATTTTACTGTTCAACAGCGCTTCACGGCTTAGCGCACTGACAGATAGCAGATCAGAGGCACCTCAGCCATTTCCACACGCGAGTGATTTTCTCAGTTAGCACAGCTGAAGTGTGCAGCGAGAGGAGGGGGAAGTGTGTGTGTGTGTGTGTGTGTGTGTGTGTGTGTGTGTGTGTGTGTGTGTGTTGATGATGGCAGGTCTGTATGCATATTCAGAGCTTGTTTTTGTGACTTTTTCAGGGAGTGCACAGAAATCACGTGGGTTGCCATGTGTTCACGCTGTATGCATATATGCATGTATGCACAGCTTTACATGTGTATCTGAATCTCTACACACTGTCAGTGCTTTGGTCAAGTGGCCAAAATACCAGTCAAACGCTGCCAATTTGATTCAATTTAAAGCTTTTTATTAGAATTTTGAACAGGATTAACTAGAGAACCATCTCATAGTTTTCACAACCTCTAATTAACACATACAGCTGCTTCAAGCTCATAACAGTTGATGTATCTCTCAGTCAGTCCACCACTTTGGTCCAGACAAAAATAATTCAGCAGCTATGCTCAGTTGTATTTCAATACAGACATTTGTTGTTCTCCCGGCTGGTTCCAATTGTTTTGGTCCCCACAAAAACATTCCCATCAGCCTTAGATGTACTTTGTGTTCAGAGCTAATTACTAAATGTTAGCATGCTACTCTAAAATGAAGGTGAACATAAGGCATGTCTTGTATCCAAAACTCTGTAATAATTATACAGCCACCCATTGATCAACCAGCTTAACAATTTTATACTTACAGCAGATAGTGCAATATCTTTTACAATGGACTTCAAACACACTGCTTTGAAACGTCACTGCCAATATAACTTTACATTCTCTTAATATTTCAGCATTCTTTTGGAGCTGTTTCTTATTCTAATTAGACTACAGCTGCTACTGCTGTTGCTGTGCATCTCTCTGTCTGCCTGTCTGTCTGTCTATTTCTCTGTCCCTCTCTCTCTCTCTCTCTCTCTCTCTCTCTCTCTCTCTCTCTCTCTCTCTCACTGTCAACCCAACCGGTCCAGGCAGATGGCCGCCCACCTTGAGCCAGGTTCTGCCCAAGGTTTCTTCCCGTTAAAGGGAAGTTTTTCCTCACCACCGTCGCCAAGTGCTTGCTCCTGGGGGTTCTGTTGGGTCTCTGTAAATATGTGTAAATTTGTGATATGGCGCCATATAAATAAATTGACTTGACTTGACTTAAAACAGTCAGTGTCAGTGAAAACATAGCTGCAGCTCCTGGGAGCCATGAAGGGAAAGATGAACAGTCTTGCCCATACAAACAGGAGTCATGGGAACCCCCAGTGTCCGTCGATCGCCTGACCCCAGATCAGCAGAAAAGGGTCAGACTGATGCTACGTGAAAAGTGTGCTACATTTTCAAAAGACGATAATGATGTTGGATGCATTCCATCCCTGCAGTTGAAAATCAGACTGAGAGACACAACCCCAGTGAGGCACACCTACACCTTTGTACCCAAACCACTACACAAGGAGGTGAAGGAGTACTTGGTGGACCTACTGAATAGAGAATGGATTCAAAAATCCCGATCCCCATACTCCTCACCGATCATCTGTGTACACAAAAAGGATGGGAGATTGCATCTCTACGTGGATTATTGGGAGCTGAACCAAAAATCCATCCCAGACCACCACCCCATCCCTCCAGTGCAAGACACACTGAACAACCTGAGAGGGAGTGCATGGTTCTTGGTGCTGGACAGCCTGTCCTCGGCCCCAGCGGAGTTCCAGCGCAGCATGGAGGAGTGTCTCGTGGGTTTGAGAGATGAAACATCCATATTTGGATGACAATCTTGTCCCCAGCACAACCTTTGACGACCATCTGTGTGACTTGAGGGAGGTATTATGTCTCTATCAAGCACATGGTGTCAAGCTGACGGCAAGAAAGTGCAAAGTATTCAAAGACAAGGTACAATTCCTGGGAAGGACGGTATCCAAAGATGGCTACTGCATGGACCCTGCTGAGATATCACCAGTAAAAGCTCTGAAAGACCGCAAACCTGAGACTGTGGGAAATCTGAGGAAAATGCTAGACTTTCTATCATATTACCATCCCTACATCCCAAACTTCTCACTTATTGCTAAGCCATTGTACAGTCTGCTATCAACTGAGAAGACGCCAGACGGCAGGGTAGAGACACCAAGAATCAGGAAGAGCAGAGGTAAATGCCGCAAGTCAGATCAGCCACCCTCCAGTCAGCTGATGACTTGGACAGATAAACACCAGGAAATTCTCTGCCAGCTCACTGAGCATCTGCTGTGTAACCACTACTCAGCTACCCTGACTTTGAAAAGCCATTAGTGCTACACTGCAATGCTTCTCAGGAGAGGCTCGGTGCAGTACTGTACCACAGACAACATAGGATCTGGTTGTCATAGGATATGGTTCGAGAACCCTAAATGCCATAGAAGCAAACTACCACCTCCATTCTGGAGTTTTTGGCAATGAAGTGGGCAATTTGTGAAAGGCTTAGGGAGTACCTGCGTTATGCACCCTCATTCGCTGACTATACGGACAATAATCCTTTGACCTACGTATTGACCACAGCAAAGCTGAATGCCACAACACACCGGTGGATCGCTGTGCTTGCGGGCTTCAACTTCAGAGTAAAGTATCAACCTGGCACAGTCAATGGAGATGCAGATGGCTTGTCACGCATGCCATTGAACATGGAGCAGTATATGCACACTTGCTCTGAGGAAATGGTGCCAGAAATAATAACCATTATCACACAGGCACTTGAACGAATTCTGATGAATGTGAGCTGTGGTTGTGCCCAGCCACCATCACTGCAGCATGTACTGAAGTTGAGCAAGTGTAAGTAACATTTCCAGCGGCAGAAATCCCCATTGAGGAACTAAAGAAAGCGTAAGAGGATGATCTGGTCAAAGTCCAACAGTATGTTTTGTCAGGTCATGGCCTCATCTGAGAGGAGGAGACCGTCAGGATGACACATCTGTCCTTGTAAGGGAGAGAAACCGGCTGTATGTTAATGAAATTGGCATTCTGCACAGGAAGTCACCAACTCGGGCACAGCTTGTGTTACCTTCAACTTACCATCAGTTGATTTACAAGGAGCTTCATGAGGAAATGGGACACCTCGGGATGGAGCAGACACTCAGCCTGATCCATGATCACTTCTATTGGCCACACATGGAAAGAGATGTGGACCATTACATCACCAATGTGTGTAGCTGCCTGAAAAGAAGGCGCCCAAACAAGCCCACACTAGCACCTTTGGATAATATTGTAACCACCTACCCGTTTGAAGTAGTTTCAATAGACTATCACCTGGATAGTGCCTGGAAGGCTGCAAAAGGGGATATGAGTATATCCTGGTTGTTACTGACCATTTTACATGCCTCACACAGGTGTACACATGCACCAACAAGTCAGCAAAAACGGCAGCAGAAAAGATCTTTGGGGCTCTTTGTTCTCAGGTTTGGGTTTCCAGCCAGGCTGCATAATGATCAAGGCAAGGAGTTCAAGAATAAGCTGTTTTTCAAGCTGGACGACTACTGCGGCATCTAATGCTTCTGCACAACACCTTACCACCCAGCTTGAAACGGCCAAGCAGAAAGATTAAATCGAATGCTCCTTTCTATGCTCAGGTACCTAACAGAGGAAGCCGAGTCAGATTGGAAGAGCTCCTTGGCCAAAGTCATGCATGCATGTAACTGCACCTACAACAGTGAATAGTTCACTGCACAGTTCTCACAGTGAATATGTCAGCAAGTGGAGGAGAAGGATACAGAAGGCATACAGTCTGGCATCCAAGACAGCTCAGAGGGAGCAAAATCGAGCAAAGAAGTATTATGACCGCGAGACGCATGGTGTGGAACTGCAGCCAGAATGTAGAGTGTTGGTGAAAAACTTCAGGGACAGAGGAGGAACCAGGAAATTCAGGTCTTACTGGGAGGAGGAAGTCCACGTTGTGACAGAGAGAAAGCACAACGACAGTCCAGTCTACGCAGTGCAGCCAGAGAGGGGCCCAGACTAGAGTCCTCCACTGGAACTTGTTATTGCCCTGCGACTTCCTGCCTGCGGATGGAGAAGATCTGGAGAAAAAAAACCCAAACAAGAGAAAGTCGAAATTTGGGCGAGAGGAGGACAAAGCAGACTAAATGCAGACAAAGAGACCCTGACAGCAGCTCAGAGGATGAAAGCAATGGAGATTCATCACCACACAACAAACAAAGCCATTTGACAAGGTCAACAGTCAGCTGAAAGTGGAAGCAGAAGAATTATAACCACGAGCAGCTGAAAGAGGAGTGGATGAGGATGAGCAGTGTCTCAATGTTGTTGAAGAAGGGAGGATGGATGCTGAGGTGGAGGAGAGAGAATCAGCAGGAGCTGAGCAAGATGCCTCATCTGATGAATCAGAGGAAAGTAACGCTGAGTAGGCTTCAGCATCTGATGAAGCAGACGAGGGGGTCCCTGTGCCGCAGTCTTCTCCTTCAAGAAGGTATCCTTTTTGACAAAGAAATCCACCCAAGACACTCACATACGAAACATTAGGTCAACCCTCAGTCTTACATAGACATACATAATGTTCACAACTTAATGCAAGAGACAAGTTCATTAGACACATGTTGAGTTCATTGGGGTATCAGTTCATTTAAAGGAAAAGAGTTCATGAAAGTGTGTTAAGAGTAAAAATTAACAATTCATACATTCAAAATTACGTTAATAGATGAAGTACCACAGACAAGACCACCGATATATAGGAAACTGAGATATATGTGAGGCATACAGAAGTACATCATGGTCTGTGTACTGGGCTATGGGGTAGGAATGGTAGTCAAAACCTTTCAGTCTGAGATACATAACCCGCATAAGTGACATCACCTGGCCAGTGAGATCTGTTGCTGACACATGACATGAAAAGGGAGATGCATGTCATGTCAAAGACTGTTGCTGTTCAGAAAGTATCCCAAAAGACTGTTTCCTGTGCAACCTGCCACTTCGAACCAGTTGAACCTAAGGACTCTGAAAGCTTCACAATGTTGGGATGACATTCATTTTGTAGGGGAGAGTCTGGGATCCATAGTAATTTTATGTCTATTAATGGGTACCCCCCCTATTTTTCTTGTCATATTACTTACTGTTTTTTACCTGTATTTTGACATATGTGTTTATGTGCAGCAGCCACTTTCATATATTTTGACAAGCTTCTGCCTCTAGTGTGTCCCCAGCGTGAAGCTCAGACAGGCACAAAGGACAGCTAAAGGGGTCCCTGTGGGGTAATAGCGCGCATGCATCAGTGTGAGGACCGAGTAGGAAGTGTGTCGTTAGGTGAAAGGTGTGTGTTTTGTGTACCTGTACCTGAGAGAAAAAGAAACTGGTTAAAACCCATGCTTGCCTGGAGCCTGCTTCTGTCCCAGTTTTCAGCAGAGAGACCATTTGTTCCTCTAATGCTGAATACTGAAAGAAAAATAATGCAACTTTCTACTTGTACTGTTACTTGTTACAGAACTGCTCTCTACATCCTGTTTTGCTCAAAGGCAGAGGTGGGACAAAGACATTGTTTTGCAAGTTACAAGCAGTCTCAAGTCTTTGCTCTCAAGTCTTGAGTCAAGTCCCAAGTAAAGAAAGGCAAGTCCTGAGTCAGTCCAAAGTCCTAAACTAAGAATTTCAAGTCCAAAACAAGTCATTAGCACTCTTCACCAGATGAAATGCCATTTCAATAACAGAGTAGCAATCTATTAAAATTTACAAATTGTGAATGCTTTTTGATTTATTTTGATTTATTTATTAAAATGAAATAACAAGATTGGTGTGCCTGAACTTAATGACACAAAAAATAAGTGCTGACATTGCACTCAGAATACAGCACTAACCACCACCACAACAAAATGAACTTTTACAGGGAATTTGTGTGTTATTTTGTCCAAATGAAATAAAAATAAATGTAAAAAAACACTGAGCAAGTTCTAGGTACAGTTGTAGTTACTCATCTGCCTTGTGGAGTGTGCGTGTGAGAACATGTTCTACTGGCCAGCAGTAGGTTTAAGCTGTTCTATCAAGTTCTTTGCAAATGAACAACGTATAAAATATACTACGGCCCCAAATGATGTTAATTGTCTCAAGTATTTTTTAAGTCAAAACCTCAAGTCCAAGTGAAGTCACCACGAGTCACTGATGTTAAAGTCTAAGTCGAGTTGTAAGTCTTTTATGATATCGTTAAGTCAAGTCCAAAGTCAGCACATTTGTGACTTGAGTCTGACTCAAGTCCACACCTCTGACAGATAATGCTATTTTGGGGGAAAATGCATGGGGTTCATGTGACCTATGTGACCAATGTTGACAATGACATTTTCCAACACTGGTATGGTTCTTTAAGTTTAAGCTTTTCACCTTTTAGACACTAGTGGTTCCACACAAGCAAGGATTGTTTTTGTTGATGTACAACTGGAGAGGAGAGGTGTCATTTCATGACATTTTTAGTCACAAAGACAAGAGGGTGCCCACCTGGGGAACAATGGCTTGTTGTACAAATAAAACTCAATAGAGAGAAGCCACCATAGCTGTTCAGCTCAGGGTGAGGCAGTGCTCCTGGATATTGATGATTACACCCTTAATTCACAGGTCTTGTTCCCTCATCCCTTTCTTTCTCCCTGGCACTGATGGCCTCTCCTTGACAAATCTAAAGCAACAGAGGGGCGACAGAAGAGCAGATACTGCAGTTAAGTGGATGTAAGTCAACCTGCCAATGAAGGGCGTTCCTTAATTGCAGCACTTGTGCAACAAATCAACATAAATGGCCCTGGAAATGTGGCCCTGAAAATCAAACTGGGGTTGTTGAATCACGCCTCTGAACGCAGATTAACAAATGAGGGTTTTGGCTGTACATTTAGCACGACGTAATTGTTTCAGTAATGCTTTGAAACACACACTAGCTTTCATTTGATGCAAAAAGAAGGAGGCCTTGGGATGCAGCTCACGTCCTGCAATTCTATAATTCACCTTGCCTCCCTTCAGACATGCTCTTTTTCTACTCTTCGTTATTGGACGTACATTTCACTCAAATCGCAGTTCTTTTATCAAACTCCACTGTTGTTTTTATTTCTATCTAATGGGCAAGTGCAGCGGGAATGCGTGTGGTGCCAGACAAGGCTGCTAAAATCGAGTTCTATCCATTCCTACAATTGTTTTCACTTAATGTAACAAAATGAGACAATAATGAAGACTAATGGCTTAACTCATTTGGTTAAATATGAAATTCATTTTGATTACTCTCCTGCTTTGCAAGGATTTTTTAATCTCTCTAAATTAGCCATCACCTGTAATGTTCCTAATAATGAAAATATCAGTCAAAGTCCACACATTTGTTGCATAAATTGGGCAAAGTATGAATTATGACACTTTTTACATTGTTTCACATCGTGAAATGTGAAAAAACACATCACAGTAATCTGAAAGGCTGTGTTTTTCTCACCTCATTTTTGGCATTTTACATGACAACTTAGTTTGCAGATCTGCTGTCAAACTGAACACCTGACAGCATACGAGCACGTCAAACTGCAGAGAAATTACAAAAGAAAACGTGCTTTGTTGATGCTCAAGTGTGTTCACCTGCATAAAATTCTCTTGACAAAGTCTTTGATCGTGTCCATCTCTTCACTCTCTTTCAGTGAATGCTAATTACCTTTGTCAGATTTGATGCTAAAGCCTCTGTAATCCCAGCTTCCCCTCTGACAAGCTCTACACAATTTACAGAGAGTGATACAGAGAACTAGTCTGAGATGTATGTAGATGGAGACAGAAAGAAATGTGTCGATCACACACGCAAACGCATGAAAAATGAGTCATATTAACATACTGTAAAACAAAGCTGCACATATGTGACCTACTGAACATGTTACCTGCCATATGTATGACACATTGTCAGCAGTTCATGAACTGCAGTGTCATCATTTCAAAACAATGACGGTCACAAAACAAAATAATTATAGTTAGCTGGCCTTCAGAGAAGGCCAAACACATCTGCATATTTAAAGCTTCATTTAATTTTATTCATGTAGGAATTATTTTTGTCCTTTTCTAATTGTAGCCTCATTTTCTATTAAGTTTCCTTCAGAAGTGAAAGAGTTACTGTTCTGTTTGGACATCATAACGGGGACAGAAGAAAGTGACAGGTGAAATAACCATTCATATTTTGATTTATAGTGGGTGGGACTAAAAATCAGCATAGAGGAAGCAGGTAACACCAATTCCTGACTGGATGTGACGCAAGTGAGCAACAGCTGATCGCTTTCGTTTTTTTTCAATGAGGATGTCCTAACCAGCACCATGCAACAGCGAACAGCCGCAGTGACGTGTCACTTGCTGAAAATATCACTAACCTTGGCTCTATTTGAGCGAAGTTGGCACACTGGGTCCGCCTCCGGGCTATTTTGATTGGTCAAAATCGACACTGATGTCCTTCCATTTCCGCCCCCGCCTGTCAGTAACTCAACCACTCCTTCTGGTACAACATCGCTCGTTGTCAGTCGGGACAGTGTACCATGTTTCATCTGCTAGAGTTTGCTCACATCGTGTCTAGTTAGGAATCATTGTTAGCCAAACACGTTAGCAGCAGAGGAGGACAATGTCACAGCTTGCTTTATAGCATCGAGGCATTGTGGATAGCTATCCACATGCTTATTACCATGGACAGAATTAATCTTATTTATTATTAATCTATTTGCATGACTGTATCGCTTTAGTCTACAAGAATGGGGAACCTTTAACAACATGATTAAGAAAAGAGAGGTTAAGATACAGTCATTTATCCCTCACAAAATCTTTTGCCCTGTTGCTGCTTTTTTTGTATGTGTGGCAAAGTTTTGGCTAAAGCGGGGCACACACTACAAAATAATCCGGCCAGTTTTGGGCCCGAATACCCCCTTCCAAACAAAGTCAGCAAAGGCCCAATTATCTGATGGTTCTAAAGATTATCTTGCAAGATTTTTTGTGGTGTGAGGTGTGTTAAGAGTGTTCTTACCCTCCCCGAGCTGCTCGGAGGACGATCAGGGCCGTGCCGATTTATAACCATAAATATTAAACATGTTCAAGGGCGAACACCGAGGACAGCCGAGCACGCACTCTGTGGATTGTCATGTTGAACGGAATGACAGCCATCAGGTAGTAAGCTGTTTCAAAATCAGTAAAGATTTTACAAATCTTTCAGTGTGTGCCCGGCTTGAGCTGAAGCCCCAGCTCTAACAACCATGGTTTGCAACTGAGCTGTAGCACCAGTGTAACCAGCTACCAATATTTGAATTCTTATGCTTAAAAACAGTGCATACTGTTCATTAGTTGTCATCAGTTCATGTCTGTAGTCTATGAATGGCATGAGCTTTTTTTAAAATTACACATTCTTCAAAGTAGTACAGTGCTTTCATGTCAGAGAACAAGTTGATTACACATTGTTATTCCAAATACTCAGGTTACTGTTCTTTAATTAATTGGTTTACATGAAGACATAATCAATATAAATTGTTGTTGTTGCCTACCTGTACATTTTAAAACATGTACGTGTTTATTTAGCAAATCAAATCTAATATTAATGTGAACATTAGATGATTAGTTTTTGTGCACATTATAATTTGCTGTCTTTGCTGCAGAGTGATAAGCCTTGAATGGCAACAGGTAATGCGCTGATAATTATGTTACCCTCAGTATAACTCAATTAATACATCTATTACTCCTTGAAAAGAGACTCATTGAATTCAATATTGTTATTCAAAAACATCTGCAGAAATAATTAAATAAATCTGTAGAATGAAGTTAATTCATGTCAAAGTCACAATAAGACTTAAATGTAGACACCTGGCACCAAAAATGCAGGCAAAACGCTTTACAAGGGAATTACTGTCAGAAACTCAAGGCAAAGGAAGATTCCAAAACAACCACAGAGACAGCTGGGTTTATATTCACTGTGGATAATGAAACAACAAGCAGCAGGTGAGGCAGGAGAACATGAGGCCTGACGAAGGAGTTAGCAGTAAGCTTGCAGAGCAGAGGAATACATTTGCTGTTTGCAAAACTGCCTA
>JAQFJA010000001.1:10306692-10318973 GCA_029874485.1 Naso brachycentron
ACATCAATGTGTTTCATGTTTATCGGCTGAATGTTTATTTCATCTTCTCCTTTGAACTTGCAAATGCATATGAGAAACCCCAGGCATTTACAGTACATGCAGGATCATAACACTACCATACACACTGAAAGCATACATACAATACATACTGAAGGTCTTATGATAGGCTAATCATAACAGCATCGTCTGGTTTCATGTTTTTCCTCCAAACTCATTGTTAATGTTTTAAACATTGGGATTAAAAGGCCAACTAGACAAATCAGATGTCATGTAATATTTTTGGATAAAATATTTACCTGTCAAACATTTACATGTTGAGCCAGGCTAATCTTGAAACAGGAGTTCTGAACATCAAATATCAACTTTCAACGTACATTTCAGTCGTCATTCATATATATTTCAAATGAAAAACATACCCATGCGTGAATTCATTAACATTTAATCGTTCGTACATCAGCCTTGCCTGCAGTAACAGTTTTTTAGTTTGCTTCAAACACATTACTTTTTTTGCCTGCTAGCAAGAAAAGACATTATGGCAAAGGATACAGTGGTTGCTTTGGAATTATTCATACTGAGGTATAAAAGCTCAAAAGGTAAGAGGTCTATTCAAAATATGCTTTTTCATATACTTATCAAATTAAGACAGATTTAGTAAGGCATACCTTTATCATAACTATATGCAAGTTAAAGTTCAACCATCATTTGTTTTTAAGACACATATATATGTTTGTATATTCCAGGCATGCATGTAAAATGATGCCAAACAACATATTTTATAATTTAACAGTTTTAGGCAAAACAGTTAGCAATTATGCTCATGGTAAAGTCATTATAAACAGGGACATCCCACTTTTTGTCAAGGGAAGAAGAACAAATGTTGACAATTTAGGAATGTATATTTTTAAAAAAAACATTTGTGGACTAAAAAATAGCAGGAAAAAAACATCTGCTTACAGGCACCTTTCGGACAACACAGTGATATATAGTTTTATCTTTTTAAGAGATCCCAGGTTTAAATTTCTCAGATGTGACAGTTTAATGCTGGGTCCTTATGATAACGCAGCAGTTCTCCTTGGTATGTTACCACCACAGATTGAGCAGGAATACTTCCAGGTTGCTTGGCTGGAGGTAGCTCACTTGCGTCCCAAGGCCTCGGCCAGCTTCTTGAGCCTTTTCTTCAGCTCCAGAGGAAACTTCTCATAACACTTTTTACAAACAGGCTTCATGTCAAACTCAACAAACTTGTTCCTGCAAAGAATGAAACAGACTATGTCAATATGATATATGGAATGCAAAGTCTTGTCTCTACCTCACATTAACCTTCAAGATTTCCCACCAACATGAATCATTTTTATGTAAATAGTATCAGTCTTTATGTAAAGTCTCAGTATCTTCACTTACATACATTAGGGCCATAGATTTAGAAAGTTAAGACCATTCTATAAGATCTTTTCTTATGGAATTAACATAAAAAACACTGAAAATATGCTGCGTCAGTTAGAGCTGTACTTGTTAGAATCATATAAGCCAAGCTTATGTTTAATGTACATGTCAATTTTAGTGGTTTACAAACACCATTAACACAAAACAACTGCATAATGGAAAGCTGAGTAAGCAAACAAGGAAAAACACAGAAAAAGAGGAATGCAGAGAAAGCACCAACCAGTGGATAAAGAGGCAAGTTGTAAAAGAATACTAATGCTACAGACAGACAGCAGGTTTTTTCTTGCGCTCTTTGGCATCACGCTCACGTCGGGCCAGGCGGCGCTTCAGCTCCTCAGGCATGCGCTCATAGCAGTGCTTGCACACTGGCCGCAAGTCAATTTCAACAAACTTATCTCTGAGTTACCAAAGACGCAGCAAGCGCAGCATGTAAGAGGAGAAATTGGAGAAAAAAAAGTTGTAGCAGAAGAGTGAAATACACAAAGACAAGTGTTAGGACTGACGCCCGGGACACATGTCCTGCGTCACGTCTGCGTCGACAGCACATCTGCTTAATTTTTCAGCACCCATTAAAACAAATCAGGGCAGCCACAAGGCACGCGGGAGATGCACATCGGCAGCAACACAACACTTCAGCTCAGGAGGCTTGCCGATTTTATCGGCGAAACGCACACGGTTCTCTGCTAAAATAGACAGAGAAATAACCTGTTTTCAGTCACATTGACATCATACCAGCAGCAATAACCGCAGTTTCAACATTTCCAATGTGTCTGTCAAAATAAAACCTCTCACAAGCATATATGTGCTGAGAATCGCTGAGGATCTCGTTGTGTAAAACAAACCATACTTGAGTTTGGTTCTGGCCTATATTTCTGGACAGATGACTGTCAAACCAGAGACCCAGTGTAGTGAAGTTTAGTTTTGCTTTTGATTTTAGATTGATCACAGACTTTGGCTGACTTTATATAACAACACAGTGTGCACTGCACCAGCCTTGAGTGGAGATACACCTGCAGCGTCTCAGCAGGAACAGGACATGTAATCTTTCTCTGCTTAATATAATGACTTTAAAAGTAGCAAATTACTTGCTTTAATGAAGTTCAGTAGTTTATAATGTGAAAAATTGTAAAATATCTTTTCCATGAGGCTGTTCAGTTAGAAAGTGATGGATGATATGGAATGAACTTGGCATTTCATCCTCGCGGCAGATTCAGCTGCAGCTTTCCTTGCACTTCCCCTGCCCCCTCTCTCTCTCACACAGCACACGGTTTTGTCTGGAATAATTATGAATTAAATGACATTAAACACTTTCGTATTTATTTGAATCTTCAAAGGAAATCTCAAAAGGAAAAAAAATGTAGAAAGACAGCAACGCCGCCTGCAACAGACGCTGCAAGCGTGAACAACGGCAGTGAGCGAGACGCAGCAGATCAGTGACGCAGACGCACTGCAGATGTGTGTCCCAGGCATGAGTGTAGCAGGCCGAAAACAACAATCAGCTGGTACTAAAATACATATTAGTAGAATAGGCTATTAATGAACATCACTTACTTGAGAGTGAGTTTTGTGTTGCAGGTGGAACATGAAAAACAACTGACACACCAGGCCTTGTTGAGAGCAGAGACCACTGAGGGCGTCACAGGAGGAAAAACAGGAAATTAAGATCATTTACCGTCGTACTTTCAAGCACCATTTAACGTAAATGACTAAAACATTATACTGAGTATGAGCATTACACTGATACTCACCATCACCTTCAATCACACGGTTGCAGTGATAACACACATCACCAAAGAGCTTGATAAGAGAGAAACAAGGGCATTGGGATGTAATACTGCAAACACATTTATTTGGTGAAGCAGTGAGGTAAAGAGACATTATGATGTATGTCATGTCCTTCAAAAATCACCATTTCACGTAGCTCAGTTCTTCTTACCTGGTTATAATGAGTCTCACAGTAAGCCAACCCCTTCCTCTCATAATGCCGATGACCGAGGAAAGGCTTCTCACACTTGGCGCATACAAAATGCTGTAAACAAAAAACAAATGTTGCTGAAGAAAGGGAGAGGAAACTGCTAACTGAGGCAAGAAATATCTTTAAAAGTTAACGACGTATGGCGAAAAATTACTGTACAAGTAACCCTTCAGCGTTGTTTTAGCTTTGTTTTAATCACATTTAGCTTAACATTTAGTTGTTGTGGAGAAAGCAGTGTAATATTTCTATGGTATTCCCACTGTGTTTTTAAAACACAGTTTTACTTTTCACATGCCTGCAGGATAAAGTTCCTAAATTGGTTAGGCAAAACATTAATTTCAGCTAATGACCGTCTTTAGCATTAAAATGACTGTAATTGATTGTAAATACTCTTGAGCTTTTTAAACAGCAGCCTCCAGACAGATGAACACAACTTGATCGGCTCAGCCTCGGGAGAAATATTCTTTACAGAGCGCTCACATGGCTCCTACTGCTGCAAATTACCTCATTAAGAGAGTCTTGGTTCTAAAGTGGTTTATTTAATGAATTTCATTTTTCCTCATTCATTTTTTTCATTTTACATAAATACTGGTAACTAAACGTGGACTAATCTCAGACTTTTATTCTGCTTCTAAATAAAGGTAGCATTAAAATCAATACAAAGTGTTAAGGGGCTGGTCAGTGTGACATTTTTCCACAATATTAAACCTGTCAAAGGTCTTTTCTGAAGCCTACTCCCTGTAGTCCCACTTACAATGCAAACAATATTTTTAAGAGAATTTTATGCATTAATTAAAGATGTATGACTTCATGACTTATTCTTGATTATGTCATTATTTAGTGTTTAATAGCCTAATTTTGTGTAAGTCTCTCTGGCAATTTGGACACAATAAGTTAGCAAAGATGATGTCCAAATCTGTTTCATTTAAATCTTCTTTACTAGCTAACAACTGCAATACAGAAATATATAAATGTCTATCTCTTCTTCTTTCCAAACAAATATCCGATCATAAACATAATAGAAATCGTTGTGATTTCTTAGGTAAACTCCTAAAGGCCTTGTTTTATTTATGAGAAGCTTGTAAGTAGTAAACAAAACAAACAGTTGCATTGGGTGTCAACAGATATAAACAAGTTAAATTTAAGCCTTTTTAAGACCTTTTTAATGTGTCAATTCAAAATGAACAGTAATATAACAATGAGATGTAAAAAGAAAACAGAAAATCTCATTGTAATAATAAATTATATTTATTATTACAATATTCAGCGTTGAGATTCTCTTGTCGCCGCTGATGTTAACATCCTGACGGCAACTTTCTGAAACCACGATCAACCCTGACACCCAGACATTGAATCAGACATGGCAGTCAGAACAACTGATGCTGTGTGTGAAAACCACGGAGCTGTACAACACGCCTTCATACATCATGGGATTATGTTATGAACACAGACACAACATTGTTAAGTTTTCCTACGTTTCTCGAACTTCCACATATGAATTTATGATTATAGTGGCTGTAGTTAATGATGGAGAAAAAAAAAAACCTTCCTCCTGACGCCACCAACTAAGCTAACACCCCATTTGGCTGAATGTCTTCATACACGGATGTTTTTTTAATTTAAAAAAACGTTAATTTTTTTTTCAACCTGAAAGTAGTGACTCCCCCTCTTCTCTGAACGAGCAAATATATGCGGGCTGTGTACTTAACATGAGTGACGCGATTGACGTGCCGATCCAAAGTAAGATACTAATCAAAAAATCTTCTGTCTGTCAGACTGACAAAATTTTGCAGTAATGTGACAAAAAATATTTATGACCCATCCAATCTTAATATGACAATTTAATACTTTTTAAGGTCTTACATTACATAAACTTTATTGAGACATTTTTAGACTTTATGTGTCAAACATTGCTTCATTCAGGAGTGTAACATTGTCTCCAGCACAGTGATCAATGGTATCATCTTGTTCACAAACCTCCACATGCCACTGCTTGCCCATGGCATTGACAACACGTCCCTCGATGGGTCTCCTGCAGGCACCACAGATTGGGACACCCATCTTGTCGTGGCAAGGCAAACAGTAAAGCTCTCCCTTCAGCTCTCTGGCTTCAGCTGTCAGTTCCTTGCTGTGAACAGAAAAACAGTGAAGCACATAACAGAGAGGAACACATGCTTTGAACTCACTGCCACAGATCATTTTTCATGTGGACCTGATATATATTCTGGAGCTGTTTTCAGCACTAAAAAGGGGCTAGAGTGGTAAGACTGACCCGCAGTTGTTGCAGTTGAAGTGGTCTGGGTGGTAGGGGTCATTCTTAAAGATCAGTGGCTGCTCTTCAATAATAGCATGGCACTTCTGGCAGATATATTTCCCCAGGCCACGAGCTTTCTCACGGTTGTGGCACGGGCGACAAAGGTGCCTGAGGTAAATGGAAAAGGGAGAACAAAATTCAGGAGTGTCGAGAAGGAGTCTGTGGCCTCAAATAATGTTTTGACATACTCTGTCACAGCTGCTCAAAATTCCATTATTTGTTCAAAGGCAAGTGAGTAAGTCACCAGCTTGACATGTGTGTAACCACCTGTTTCACAGGCTGTCAGTTTTATATTAGGACTGTAATAAGACAGGATACTTACCTGCCAGCGTTTTTGACAAACCCCACGTCAGCAAGCACAGCCTGGCAAATGTCACAGCGGAAGCAGTCAGGGTGCCAACTATTGTTCATGGCCTTAATGACACGACCAATGATGAACTCCCCTGAGGAAGACCATAAGTGAGAGAAGCTTGAGGCAGGTCAGAGTTTGACGTTTCCGATATTTATTGAGACTGGATGCTATTTTTGGAAAATGTACAGTGGTTCCTAATGAGCACTTCATCACGGAGAATGCACTACAGTGCTTTCTATAGTGTTCTCAAAGTGACACTTTAATCTTGAATGCATTTTAATTGTTCATTTAATTTGATTAAGCCATGCCTGTCTCTCCCTGAACACAGTGGAGCAATTTATAATTGAAGCTTATATCGCACTAAAACGCATCTTGGGCGATCTAAACACAAGTGGGAAGCTCTAAATAAAAGTATGAATAGACTTGAGCATCACTAGAGACACACTGGAATCTGATCTCTAAAACAACATATGGATGTCAGGGAGGCTTATGTCCACATAAGTACCATAGTGCAGTACAGGGGCTCCCAAACTGGGGTGGTTACACAAGGGAAGTGAGGTGAAGTAAAGGCTAAATGCTTTGGTATACAGTGTCTGCAAAGCATGAAGAGTTTGTGAAAGGTCTGCCAAATAAACGAGCAGACATTAACCCAAAAATGTCTTTATGCTCAAAAGGAGCAGACAGGCAGGAAAGGTCTGGGAACTTCTGGTGCAGATTGAACACAGAGGTGTCTGTGACAGCATTACATGACTGTTTTGTAGGGCTGGGTATTATTAAGAAAAATTCAATACTAGTACCAATACCGATATGTTGACTTCGATACCGGTTCCTAAACAATACTATTGTTGATACCAATTTTATCTAATCTGTTTTAACAAAAGATTATATTGCACACACTTATGGTCAGCCCTGTCTCTGGGTGTAATCTGGTGTTTCTCCTGCAAAAGACAAGAGTAAAGCCAAGCAACAGTACTAACAGATCTCCGCACAGTAGGCATGCTTATTGCATGAGATTAACTCTTTCAGTCATTCGATACCTGACATTTTCCAATACTCGACAATATTGAGGCACCATAAAAGTATTGAAGTTCGATACCCAGCCCTACTGTTTATGCAACACCTCTTACACATGACCAGTTTGCAAAAGCTAAAAAAACAAGCCTCAGGTTTTACCACATGCATCCCAGAGCACCTCTCATGTAGTCTGAGCATTTGGATTTCAAAACGCTTTGAGGTCATATTGCATGCTTGCACAAGGAGTGGGCAATACAATCTAAAATTCATGTCCCAGTGTTTTGTTTTGTTTTTGTTTTGGCGGTGCTGGTATTATATTACGGCATTACAAAAACAAAACAGGAACTAAACCTTCAACTTTTTTTCAATCTAACGGCAACGTAGGAGAACATATCTCAAGAGAGAAAAAAAATATTTTTAAAAAATGATGCATTTAACTGGCTGATTTGGCTGGAAATAGGGACGAAAATGCCTTAATGTTTACATGTTCTCATGGAGACGTAGCTCGTCCCATAATGTAGTAAAAGTTAGTGTGTGTATTCATTCTCAGAGTCACAAGCATCAACCATGTTGCTCTTCTGACTTGAGTGAGCTCTTTCACACAAGGATGTGGGTAACGTAGCCTACATTTACTTGATAGTAGACTTCTGGGTAATGTAGTCCTGCCCTGCAGTAACCTGTGTGGGTGTGTCATAGTTCATCGAATGATGTTGCAAACAGAGCTCCCTGTGTGCACCAAAACACAAACATGTTTGTGTTTATGATAGTAATGACAGTACTGTGAAATCACTGCTGTGGGTGTACGTTACACAGGTCAGGGTGACGATGCTGTTATACCGCCCATCTATGACTATAACTGAGTCCTTAAAGCTGTGTTGTGATTGGATCACACGAATGCATGTTAATACAGGTGTGCACAGTCTCAAAAAAGTAAATTTGGACAGGCTGTAAATGAATAAGGTTCATTAAAACTCACCACACTGGTGACAGCAGGGGGCAAAGAGCATTTGAAAGTCATGTTCACAATATTTTCTTCCTTCGTACTGTGAAGAGAAGACGACTGACATTCATTTACTCAAGAAAAACATGCAACTCTTGTACTCTGTAACATGTACACAGATGGATCATGGCCACAAAGTACAGCTTATCATTGTGCTTGTTTGTGATATTACTTTTAGTGACTACCTCATAGAAGAGTCCCTCAGGAAACTGCTGGAAACACTGGGCACAGACGAAGCACTGCTCATGGTACAGCTCTCCATTGCTGTTGACAATCTTCTCGGTTGCAGCGAAGCCACTCTTACATCGCTCACAGGCCGCGTTGGCCAGGGCATTAGAAATGCTGACAAGTTTGACAAGAAGATATACGTTAGTGCATTACTTCCCTAGACTTCCTGTGAAAAGTTAGGCCGACAAATGACTGAAGTGGAAGGGCAGACCGGTGTTTATAATATCTCACATAACTTCTGCATAACTGTTTTGCTTGTTGCAGCTGTCACCATGGAGAATGGAAATACAATGTGAATCAGCTGGGGGAACTCACTAGCACTCTTACTCACTGACTGCACAGTCATCGCCTAATTTGGTAACAGAAGTAATCTAGCTGTGAGATAATGTGCAGCCTGTCATACACACACAATCATCCTGTCTTTCCACAATGACTATTAGCCTTATATATTATCTTATCAATATTAAGTTCAGTACTATGACAAAGCTCACCAGATTCTGTAAAAAACCCAGTAAAGTTTAAGACCAATGCTGACTGAGGCATAAGAAATTTAACCCAACTATAATAACAGTAACTTTGCTGACAAAACCTATTTAGATTTTATTAACATTAGTTTCCCTGTAACTGCATGTCACACATTAATTGCTGCCTTTTTTCAACTTCCAATAAATAACGCTTATTTATAAACGCTCACGAAGATTAATGACAGGGATAGTGTTGAGACTTGAAATGGAATTTGAAGAATTAATTGTGCAGCTAACTAGCATGCTAACCTTACACTTAGCTCCAGTGTAAGGAGGAGCCGTTATTTCGCTAACGTTGGATAACTTAGCTAACTATAAGTACCAACTGTGAACCAATTGTTGGTGTGAACCAAAATATTTAATGATGTTAACTCTAACAGTATGCGGGTGCCTCAAAAGGAGACATTCAGATATAGCGTAGCGGTTAGCTAGTTGCTACGTTGGCCATTTAATATGACGTTAGCTTTAGCTCGCTAGCTAAAGTCAGCTGTTGTACATGTTTGCTATTCAACATGATGAAAACTCTTACCTGCCCGGCATTCCAGCCACTGCCTGCATCATCTCTTGGCACGACAAATTTGGAAACGAAGCTAATGAATTTAGCTGAGCTAACGTTACTTCCTGACACTGAGTTGCCAAAGTTTCCAGGGGAGAGCAGACTCGTGTTGCGCCTGGAAGTCCCACCCAGCAGAGCCTCGCCAACCCACACCGGGAGGGTCCACGGAAGTTTAATGTCTTTCTGACACACCACACCGTCCTTGACTGTCTGGATTTTAAAGAGCCTCATCATACTGGATTACAGACAGGAGGGTCCCATAAGAAAACCTGATATATAATTTATATATCTTTAAAAGGTCAAATATTTTGCATACATGGAGGCCGTAGCATATTGAAAATATTAAATGTTATGGATGCTCCTTGTATCGATCATCCATTCACCCAGCAATGCAAGACACAATATCTTAGTATACTGCAATTTCTTAGTATAGGCATTTAAAACTGTGTTATACAGGCCTAGAGTCTGGATTATATAATCCAAAAAATATCAGTGTATTGTATATCTTAGATAATATCTTTTGCAAAAATTGCCTGTGATGCTGCATCATTCCTTTCTTCTGGACTACATAGTTAGAATTCATATGGTAATACACTGTTCATCCAGTTATTTTTACAATACTCAAAATCACATAGGCCTGAAACATTTTTTCATGCTGAATACGTGGGTGTAAGTGTCAATATGTACAAATGCGTCTCATAAATGTGAAATAGTCATTTGATTTTCGGTTGTGTTTTTCTTTTTGTTGTTGTGTGTCGTCTATTTGTCATGTTTTTTCTTTCTGTTGTGTTTTATCTAGTTGTGGTCGTGTTTCATCTGAGCTATTTGTTGTTGTGTTTTTTTCTTTTTACAGTTGTGTTTTCATTTTGTGATTGTGACTGGCACTTCAGGGCCACCAGCCGCCATAATGATGTGATGCACATATCATGATAATATGTGATGGCAAAGGAGTGTAGAGAAAAGCCTAAAAATTAAACTTAGCAGGCCTACTTAGTCTCAAATTACAGCTAAACATACAGCATACAAGAGTCAAAGGCATTCCTGTTTTTCACATAGCTTTTCAACCATTAGCCTGTGCTGCAGTAAAGGTTATAAACCTTCACGTTCAGTTTACCTCAAGATAAAAATAAAGACAAGAGTACTGACATTAAGAACGATGGAGGATTATTAACACCAGCATCTTGACTTCATCAGCTCTAAGCCCCTTCCTTAACATGTTTTCAGTTTAAGTTATATTGTTTATTATCTTTATCGAGCATGAGACTTTTATGTCTTTCATCTGATTCCATATAATGGAGTGAAGCTATTACTTGTATTTGTCCTGTCTTGATTGTGCTTGCTTTTTGTCCTCATGTTTACTGTTGTTTATATACCTGCTTTAAAAGCACTCTCCCTGAACAGTTAGTGCGGCATAAACAACCTTTACAAGTATCATATGAGGCTCTTATTCATTTCTGCATTAATCCAGTTTCTTCACAGGGATGTCTGAAGCTTAACCTAATAAGCCAGCATTTAGATGGTAAAACTATAATGAGTCACAGCACATTCTTTGTGAAGGTATGTCCACTTAGTAACATGAGTTATATTTTAGCATTTGTATATTAGGCACTAGACAGTTCACACAGTGTTTGACAAATAAAATGAGTGTAGAGGAGAAGAGCTCTGCAAGGGGCACAGACTGATGGGTTACAAAGGCCTGTAAAATCATTATAATGAATAAAGGATGTCCGCTGTCCACTTTCCAGGAATGAACAAAAGCAACCACCCTCAAAATGTCCTGTTGTGAATGGGCTTTACAATGTCTAAGGCAGTCATGAGCAAAACTGCACCTTGACAGTAATATAACAACATTTAAAAAGTAATATAGCTTGCGGTTTTATAAGTTTGCACTTTCATCGAGGCATTATTTTCACAATGAAACCTCCATTACATGTGAAGCAGCTTCTATAAACTGTATATATAGCCTATATTAAGGATACCCAGAATTGAAAGTGGAAGATCTATTTGAAAACATTCTTAATAAAAGGTCACATTACTTTTATTTACAAATAAAAATGTGAAAATAAACCTCTTAAAGAAGCACTATCTCGTTTTCGAGGAGCTCCTCTGACATAAAACAATCAAGAGACATAAGTAAGACACACATAAAAACACACATACAGGGCCCTCCACCACCCGAAACCACACCTACTACATCTGTTTTTCAATGTCATCTGTACAAAAGTAAACAAAAATAAAATAAACAGAGAAGAGGAAAAAAAAAACATGAGCAGGGCAGAGCAGTTAATGTTGACCAAACCTGATTCCAAGGACAAAGCAGCTTTAAACACAACACTTAGCTCAGTTACACATTTCCTCCTAAAAAAAATTTCAGGTTTGCAAATCCATTCTATGATTTCACCTCTGCATCATGTTAAAGACCTGAGTTAATTCAGAAATTAAAATGAAGGTCAATACCATTACAAACAAGAACATGTAGGTTTAAGATGAGCAAGCAAAGAATATTTCGGATATATGCTAGATATTAGATAATACCAGACATGAGAAGAAGTAATTGATCTGTGTCGGGCAAATTCTTCAGTCTGAAGGTGCTTTAAGCTTAAAAGCACATCTTCCAATTTCTTTTAAAATTGTAGGCACAGAAAAAAAAAAGTTGTTCAGTGCATCTAAGTAAACAAGTGAACATGACGAACTGAAGGGAACAAAAAGCTGCTTTAAATATAACGGATAATTAATAGAAATACATTTGAAGATAAGGAGCAATCAATGAAAATGAAAATGAAATAAATGAAAATTTGTTTGACCTCACTTTGCCTGTTTAAGGCCCAAAGTGTCATGGAAAGTCTAAACGGAGAGGTTAAATGTGTTTGCAAAT
>JAQFJA010000001.1:10326494-10346055 GCA_029874485.1 Naso brachycentron
ATGTGAGTCCATCAATCTCAGCCAGTCATTCGCTCAGGCTCGCATTCTTTCAGTTTATCTCTGTTTCTCTATCTCAACCATGGA
The DNA here is from genome assembly GCA_029874485.1 of Naso brachycentron. NCBI lineage: Eukaryota > Metazoa > Chordata > Actinopteri > Acanthuriformes > Acanthuridae > Naso > Naso brachycentron. The sequence goes on from JAQFJA010000001.1 coordinate 10,326,579, forward strand.
GGAGCAGGACGGCAGGGAACTCCAGCTGTCCGTCTCCGTGATAACACAGAGCTAAAAGGAGAAGAGATGGAGGGAAAGGGACTGACACACAGTCCTTGAGAAGATGGATGAGCAGCAGAGAAGAGAGAAGAAGGACAGGTGGATGGAACAGTGACAGATGACAAGAACAGAAGCAAGAGGAAGACAGAGAACATGAGGACGAGACACAGAGAAGATTTAATGAGAGTGGAACCAACCTCACGTAGAGTGAGGCGGTGTGTGTGTGTGTGTGTGTGTGTGTCTGTGTGTGTGTGTGTGTGTGTGGGTGTGTGGGTACATGTTTGTGTGAACTGGGGCAGTCAGGGAGTTCAAAGCAGCAGGAAGTTAAGAACTGAAGAGCCTGACAATGACCTTTGACCTGTGACAGATCAACAGGTTGGAACAGACATCATGCATGACGAGGGAGTGAAACACACACACATACACACATACACATACACACATACACACACACACACATACACTCACAATCACAAACCGGGTCATCATCAAAGTTGTTAATGAGCAGAATGAAATGAATTAGATCAAATAGAATAGAACCATTGCTGTTAATAGCACTTTGACATGAAGAGGGAGAGTATTAGAAATACACAAGTATGAACACACACACACACACACAGACACACACCAAAACCAAACTACAGAAGGGCAGCAACAAGAGTGGGAGGTGCCCTCTTATAATCACTTCCTCTGCTTTGATAATGTCACACACACACACACACACACACACACACACACGCACACACACATACACACACACACACACACACACCATTTGACATTTCAATCAAACACAGAGTATGAATGGCTCCTTTTTCTGTCCTTCTCTCTTCTCCGTTCTCATTTTATTCTCTCCAACGATTCTTTCAGCCTCACTTTCATTCACTTCCTGGCTCCATTTTCTCCTCCTTCTCCATCGTTAGATTTTATTTACTGTTAACACACAGTCAGCTGCAACAACATACAGAAGCAGGCAGCTTCTGAAATATCAGCCAAGTGTTAACACTCCCAGCCCCCGCCCCCTCCCTCGCCGCCTCCATTCATTCCTCCTTTATTCTGGTTTAAATGTGACATCAACCTCATCTCTTTTTCCTCTTTCTCTTCTCTCAGAGCTGAATCACTCCTATTAAGGTCAGATTTGTCTCCCTCTCTGTCTCTTTTCACCTCTTTTTCTCCCCCTCTTTGCTTATTTTCCTGCTCAGTTCACATAATGAATGACTGAAAAATGTGCACTGTGTGTCAGCGTTTGTGTGTTTGTGTGAGGGGACACAGTTTCAGAGGCATCGTTTAACGCTGAGCGAGGGGCAGGAAAACAGGAAAGTGAAGGCCGATGAGTAGATGGTGACAGAAATAAAGAGTCACTGAAGAGGATGGAGGAATGGAGGGAGGAATGAATGACTGCAACTGTCGACCAAATGACAACCAAGAAGCCGAGAGGCTTATATTGAAAACTAAAAAGAGGGACACTGTTAAAAGATGTGACTAAAACGTGTGGTTGACTGAGTCATCATGGAAAGAGCAAAACAGAAAGAAAGAAAGAACAGAAAGAAAGAAAGAACAAGCATGAATGTGCAAAAGTTGCGACCAGCAGCTAAAAATGTTATAGTCGTCTCAGTCATCACACGTTATCACGAAGTTACAGATACATTATAAATGGGTTTTTTAATTCTATTTTTTCTCAATACTGTGTACTTGTTGGAATGTTAATGACAAACGGTTGATGAGTAATGGAAGGGGGCGGGGCAAAAGTGTAGAGTCGGGGAAAGCCATGACCAATGAAAGTGTTTGCATATGTATGTGTGTGTGTGTGTTTCTACCAAGTTTGGCCATGCCACATGAATCCGTTTAAAGCTATGCGCCTTTTTGTTACAGGCCACTCCCACTGCCACACCCCCTTTTTAACCAGTCAGCCTGAATATGACCAACATTTCCACTTAATCTTGTGCTAGTCTGAAAGTGATGCACCTTTTTGCAATGGGCCAGTCCCACTGCAACACCCCCTTTTACCCAACTAGCATGAACACACACACTTGACCTCCATGCCAGATTTCAGCCTCCTTGGGCGAAAATTGTCGTCGCCAAAGGGTGGGGAATTTTTATGAACCATCATCGTGACCTACAGAGCTGCTGGTTGCAGCTGAAAAAAGAACAAAGAAAACTGCCCACATGCACATACATTACATCCCTCTTTTAAGTATTTAATGATGATGAACTCAACTAAATTAGTGATTGGTGAAGAAATTTAAGCATTTGACAAGTGGTACCAACATTTTTGACGTAAATGGATGACTGATTATTTTTGTGAATAATCCAAAATGATGCTTTTAAACTCTTGTTTTGATCCATGAGACCCAAACCTAAAAATAATAAATGAAATATTTCATGACAGAAATTAAGACAGAAAAGTCTCACAAATATAAGCTGAAGCTATTTTTTTTTTAAAATTTACCAGTTTTTCCTGAAAATTTTTTAAATGTTAATTATCGTTTATTTTCCCACTAATCATTTCTTGCATTATTTCCTGTTTGCACACAGTACTTCTTGTTGACCACCTGGTTGACAAAATAGTCCACAAAAAACATCAGTATTTATTGTTAGCTCCTTGTATCTGTGTACTTGTTGAATCCATGTTAAGCCTTTAGTTTGCAGTGTTTAGTGAAGGCTAGCTGTTAGCCTGTTTGGCACTGGGAGACCAAATTTAACAACCAAAGCTGTTAAAAGACTGTTTTTGTTTTGGCCTGTGGATTAAAACAGAAGTGGTGAACATAGCAACTGAAGACAGGTTTACTTGTGGACTTTTTTCACTGGCGTTAAAGTAGCATCAAACACTGTACAATGTACTTGAGACTTAAAATACAACAAGACAAAAATAATTTGGGAAGGTTTACACGGAGGGATGGGAGAGAATTGTTTGATGTCTGTCATGTCATTCTTTATCTCCATTTATTTCCATCATTACTGTGCCATCCTTCTGTTCAACAGAAGTCTCTGTGGTTAGACAGAGTCAGATAGACATGTACAGAGAGCAGAAGAGAGAGAGAGACAGAAGAGAAAGATGGGGGAGTGATTGCGATGGGAGGATGTGAACGAAATACAGAGAATAAGAAATGCTATCTCAGAAAGTCTCACACACTTTCAAAGAGCTGTCTGCATGACTGACGAGGCACAGCAGGCCACACACACACACACACACACACACACACACTCACTCACTCACTCACTCACACACAAACATGCACACAGACGAAGTTGCTCTCTCTCTACTTCTGTCTGCTCACCTACAGGCAGGTGGAGAGGATACCTCACAGTGTTACAGTCTAGTTTGTTATCCATGTAATTTTCTCTTTGTTCCGCTCAGCCTGCTGAATGAAACTACTGCGGCTTATCAGAGGGTAAAATCCATCTCCTAATACCCATAAGCCCTTGTGTTATGAGGTCATTTACTTGTTAAAGTTTTGTTTGTACTAGACTTTTGACAGTATGATGCTGTCTGAGTTAGACAGACTATTGATTTTCTATAAAGTTGCAGTAGATAACTTCTGCAAACGAGCTAGCAAGCTATTGTTAGCTGTAGCATGAGACTCGTTGGTAAGCAAATCCGCAGCAGTCTTTTGCGCCAGCTCGCGTTTTATATTGTTTGTTTGTCTCTCTCTCTTCAGTCCAGTTTAAACTGAGACCAAACGGTTGCAGGGAAAGTTGCAGCAGAGTAAACTGGTCGTCTCAGCTCGAGCTCAAGCCGACTGACGGTGTGACTTGCAGACACTCTGTTGTTGACAGAGGCGAGTCAGTGCACGGCGAGCCAATCAGCTCGTATCAACGTCACCTCTTGCTAAGAAGTGCAGCACAGACCGACCAATCAGGACAGAGAGTACAGAGAGCATTACTGATTTTTCTAATTTTTTCTGCTACTTTTGTTGGTTTAAATGTTCAGTTAAGACAGAACATTACCGCTGCCTCTGAGGCTCTGTACGCACAGGTAGCAGCCCGTTTCAGTAAACAGATAAATTAATATGAATCTATCAGTCTTGTTTCCCTTTCCTTTACTATGCTACATAACACAAGTTTTTCACAAGTGAAGAAGTGAGTTGGGATTATTTAGGCAGGTATGGATGGATGTGAAGTCACGATACATATCTGATGCGGTTTTCGCGATCCGGCATACACCCGCCTACCAAGTAAGGGTAAAAAAAGTCAGATCAGGGTTTACCACTCCAAATAGTAGTGTACTGTATCGAACTGTACTGTACCGCTTGGTGAAACGATTAGTCTCAAAAAAACAAACAAACAAAAAAAACTGGGCACCTGTCGAAGTTGCATTAACAGTAGTACAGACTGCTGGTGGAAGAAGAAAATAAAAGGCAGATCAAAACTGTCAAAATGCATAAACAAAAAATCTGCAGGTGAAGATCTGTATCAGCAGCATCTGACTTCAAGCTTTGCATGTCACCACCTTTTGGAAACGCACTGCCACAGGAACCAGAACCTGTTTAGTCCACTGAGACAATTTATATAATATTAAATATAACTAGACATCAAACTTCAGATATTTTTAGCAATGAGTTGCTTTGAACATGTTTGGTGTGAGTTCAACTTTGCGTCAGAGACTGTTTGGATTTTGCAAACATTCACCTCCTCCCTGGAGCTCGGAGCCGGCTGGCACTTTAAAGGCGACTCTGACGTTCAAACCACATCAATAGCAGGAAGCAGTCAATCAGGAGGAGTTGGCAGTGCGCTCGCTCTTACACACAGTGAACAATGGAGCTACCCCAACGCTGCATGTGAGTGTGTGTGTGTAGAGTCTTTGTGTTTGTTCTGTAGGGAAACCTGCCAACACACCAGGAAACTAAGGGCACATTTGGGTCTCTCTAGTAAGAGATGGCCGTTCAGCTTCAGTCAAGTCCATCTTTAAAATGCTTGAAAACCGTTTTGTCTTGCCATGTTGGATCCACTGTGAAAGCTGTTTAAACGGTCAGTTCACTCAGATTTAAAAAAGACTTTCTCCCACGCATCTATTGGCCTGCCATGCAGTACATTCTGGTTTCATGTCTCCAGGTTTTTGGAAGAAAGTAACAACTTTGGCATCTTACCATCATTGTTGGTGCCATTTGCGCTAGCATTAGCATTAGCAGCAAAATGGTGAGTTGTCCAAACTCTCTACTGGATGCAATCCGCTGAAAGTGGTCTCTATCAATAGGAATAGGAATGGATAGGTCGAAAGTGAAGCCCTAAGTCAAAAATTTGGGAAAATCCCTTTAATAGACAGTTTCAGCCCTTACGACAAGTTGCTGCTTAATTTTTTAAAATGCTTTTTCTTACATCCTTCTCCCTCTTACATCTCTGACCTGATATATTCTCATACTCCCACCCGCAGTCTGAGGTCACCAGGTCAGAAGCTGCTTGTGGTCCCACACACCCGCTTTAAGACCCGAGGGGATCGCTCCTTTCAAGCGGTGGCACCCAGATTATGGAATACACTGCCTCTCTCTTTGCGTTGCTTAAATTCTATTGATGTGTTTAAAAAACAGTTGAAGACCTTTTTATTCAAACAGGCTTTTGGTTAGACAAGGGTTTTTTTTGACTATCTGAATCTTTGTTTTATGTATCACCATCGTGTTTCTTTGTCTTTTGCTATTTTTGTATGTCTTTTTCTATTTATATATTGTGAAGCACTTAATTGTGATGTGATTTTTATCTGTGAAAGGTGCTATATAAATAAAACTTTACTTACTCACTTACTTACTTACTTTTTAAAATTTTATTATGTCAGGCATATCCACAGTACATCCACTGCAAGTAACTGAGGCTTTTTGGATAAACTGAAGAAAATTGGAAAAATATTCCAGCAGGTTGACATCAAAGACAGGAGGGGAAATCCGTCAGGTACATTTTACTTATGACAGAGCGGATATTTTATCCTGAAGAAGTCAAAGAAGAGTTGCTGTTGTAGTTTCTCCTCTCTTCTGTTTTGGTGAACTGACACTTTAAGTGTCTTTCACAATGAATTAAAAACATGTGAAAGATCTTTGCAGCTCTGCAGGGTGTAAGACTTTGACAAGTGTGATGACGGAAGGAAAGGATTATGGGAAGGAGAAGACCTCACCTGGAGAACATCCACACACACACACACACACACACACACACACACATCCCCAACTGAAGCGTATATTGTGCTTTAATGACAGACTGCAGAGACAAACATCCCACTTTTTTCCTGTGTCATCTTCTCCTCCTCTTTCCATGCCCTCACCCTCCTTCCTCTTATCCAGGATCTATCCCTCCTTCCTGTTCTTCTCCTCCTCTCCTCCAAATTATTTTGGTTCACCTTGCCTTCATGCTGGGTTACTCAGTCCTTTCCTTCTTGTTATCTTTTTATGGTCTCCTTGTTTTTTCCATTTCAAATTTGACCACCCCCTCCTCTGCTTTACCTGTCATTACAGAGTCCTTCCACTATCACACACCTGAGGAATGAAACTGCACACAAAAACACATCTGTGCACCGAGTGAAAACACACGACGACTCTACGCTGTGCGTGGGACTCGAACTGAACTGTGTATGACCTCATTGTTTTAGTCATATTCCTCCTACAGTTCAACAGGTAGCTGTCACTCCTCTTCCACCTCTTTCCTTCCTCATTCGCTGCCTTCCCGAGTTTACTGAAACAACAGGATTGAGGTGAGATTTCTGCTGCTGCTCCTGAACTACAGGAAAGAAAGCTTGTTAGGATTAGATGCTGTACTGACAAATTTAATTTTTCAGAAACAGTTAAGGTTGTTTTCTCATCATAAACCTTTTAAAATTTTTTTAACAACGAGGAAGAGGATAAGGGTGAAAAGGAATGAGTGTAGGAGATAGCAGAGGAAGGAAGACAGGGAGGTAGAGAGACAGTCATGGTCTATATTGGTATGAGAGTTATCTGTTATTGATAGGCAGAATGGGTGGTACAGACATAGAAAGAGGAGAGGAACAGAAGAGTGAGGATGAGGTGTGTGTGAACTGACACTTCTTATTTAAAAGTCTGACACACATATTTGACCCAAAAACACAGTAGAAAGGAAAGGAAAGAGAAGCAGAGGGAACTGAAAGATTGTGTGTGTGGTGGTGGGGGGGATTAGAGAGCATAAAAAGATTTTAATCAAACAATGACGAGACGTAACTGTGCGTGCAAAGGTCATTTCACAGAAGAGGCAACACTCTTTGGAAACGCTGGATGTCTCAGACTGCAGATTCCAGTGAAATGTGTGGGCGGGTGCAGTGTGTGCTTGGTACACCTTCTGCTTTTACATCTGATATGCTGATACTGATAGACAGTACACTGTGTTTACTGCCAGCTGAATTCCTTACCATGAGAATTAAATATTCACAGAGAATGCTCTTTTTTAAAGCTGCTTCGCCTTCTGAACTTACTTTCACCTGAGAGCACGTTAGAGTAATCTACAGACTGACTAACATTAAGTATAGGAATGGGTACAGAGACCCAGTATTAAATGAGCTCAGAGGCTAAATTTAGAGAGACTGTATTATCAGAAAGTTATCCGACGTTATCGGTTCTGCTTAATGGTATTGGACAACTTAAGGCATTCGTCTGTGATGGATTTTCGCTATTAATCCTCGCAACTGTCCTAAACAGACATCTTTGTGTGAGAGCCTGTCCTTCCGTGCAGGGGGCGGAGCAGACACTCACTGCCTGTGTCTTCTGTCACTCTCGCACACACGCCGATAGAGACACAGAGTAGCCAAACACTCTAAAGTCTGGTTGTTTTTCACCAAAACTGATGCAGTAACATGAGTAATCTCTCTCAACATCTTTTGAAAATAACATTAGCCTACATCATAATCAGACTGATAAATGCACGTTTTTTTTGACAGCCTAGTGAGCCTAGCCTAATTAAATTATACAAACATGGGTTAATATTCGTTACTATGATCTGAATGTTTAGCTGCACACTCATGAATTCTGTCTGAAATGGTGAAAGCATCATCCAAAATGATGTTTAGAAATGCTCACAGTTGAGTGTGATCTCTTTTAAGTTATTTGTTAAAAATAGTGCCACTGATCCGGATTTCAAAAAATGTTTATTATATACCAGGGCCCGACCGTATGGGAATTTTGGGGCCAATCCCGATATCGATATTAGGGAGTAAGAAAATTCTGATTATATATCTGCCGATATTATATATACAATATTCTGAATGTGTTTATAAATACATGTGACTAAGATACGTGATGGAGGCAGGATTTCTAACAAGCTTTATTCTAAACATCAGAGCACTGAACAGTAAACACTTCACTTATTATCAACGATATGATGAACCGCCCTCTGCTGCACAAACTACGCGATTACATCATCTTAAATTCCCAGTCAAAGAATTTTTACTGCCTTAAAAAAAGTTTTAATATCAGCACTGGAGAACAAATATGCTGATACTGATACATCAGCAATAAACCAATACTGGCCGATAATATTGGCAAAACGATATATCGGTCCGACCATATTATATACAGTACAAGAAAATAAAGCAGCTGTTCATTCTGTTGTTAATTTTTTAAAATTTTCTTTCTCTTAAAAAGGTAACAACAACAACAGCAAAAAAAACAAAACAATGACTAATACCGTTAAAGTACTACATCCATAAACAGTTTCGGTAAAGGTAGAAGTACCATTAAAATCTTAACAATACCCATCTCTAATGAAGTAGTGCCTTGCTCAAGAGCAGCTCAGAGTCTTTTCTCATGATGATTTTGCACATGTGGCAGAAATTTACTTCCTCTGTTGACAAGACTGACAGATTTCAACCTGTAAGTTCAGAGAAATTTACAGCGAGTTTAAATTATCAAGGTGCATGACATGGCCAAAAATATGTGGACAGTGCAGCATTACATCTGCGCTTTACTGCTGAACATATTGCCTTGCACCCATGAGCATTAATGTGCAGCTAGAGCAGCCTCCATTCTTTCTATGAGATGTGCTGCAGGGATTGGACACCATTCGGCAAAAAGACCATCAGTGATGTCATACAGTGATGTTGGGTGATGAGGTCTGCGTCATAGTTTGGGTTCCAGATCATGCTAAAACTGTCAGGCAGGGTTTAGGTCAGGGCTCAAGTTCCTCTGCATCAAACTGGAGAAAATGCAATAATTGATCTGATAAAGACCTTATTGAGCCACTTGGGTATCAGCCATGATGTGACGCGCCAACACTAAACGCAGTTTCTGTTTAAGCCTTCATGAAAAGATGCATTTCTGTATCAGTTGAACTTCTTACATGAACATAGCATCAGTGAATTTCACACAATTTTAAATTTGGTCAAATTAAATGTACTGTTTTTTTAAGTACAGAGTACTGTTTGCAGTCTTGGTTGCTGGCTGTGGCTTCATGTTTACTGTACAGACATGAACGTGATATAAAAAGTTCATCAAATTACTTTCAAAAAAGAAAGACGAGGGAGAGACAGAGGGTGGGCGGTGGTTAGGGGTAATTTAGAAAGCCTTCCCCTCGGCGGGTTGAGACAGGTTAACTGACATTCCAATCTCTCCCTCCTCTTTTTTTCTTTCATTCAGGCGGAGGTGGGGGTAAGGTAGGCGTGTGAGTGTGGTGTGTGTGTGTGTGTGTGTGTGTGTGTGTGTGTGTGTGCTGTGTGTGTGTGTGTGTGTGTGTGTGTGTGTGTGTGTGTGCCATAAACTCTGGCCTTAGCCCACCTACATTCTTACAAGACAAAAACTGCAACCTGGTAACTACAGACCCTCCCCCTCCTCTCTCTGTCTCTCTCTCTCTCTGCCTCCTTCAAGTTGTCTCTCAAGCGCCGATGCCACCCAGAAAATATTTTCAAGTAATGTAGACTGCAGACATTATGTGCAGATATAGTTCTGCAACAATAATACACTGCAGAGCATCAAAAATAATCCGCGGGTCGCTGCAGTAGGCTGGTTTTGTACTATTAGCTCCAAAAAAATCTTTATGATACGATTCCTGGACAATTTCTAATTGTTTTAAAACTAAAAATAATTTATCACCGCCAGCCATACACTGCTGTTGGAAAGAAAACTGATTCAAGAAGACAAACTGACAAGAAGACAAAATCTACATCGGGGTCATTTTGGAAACTCCCTCTAGCATCAAAAAGTGAGCTACATGAGTAGAGCTGACATTAGAAACGGGTGTCTGTTGGGTCTTACATTACAAGACTCAGCATACTAAATTGTCTGATTTGTAAGCATCCTTTGCTACTGAATAGACTCTATTATAAAGACACACAGCCAACATTTGTCTGCCAATGCAAACATGATTTTGAGAACAAACTCTTTCAGGCTTTGATAGTCGTTATTTTGTTCTTTAAAAAACGCTTCATTAATTCTTTTATCACTGCCACAAGGTAAACAGGCTTATGAAGGCTTTTATAGGCTAAACACACACACACACACACACACACACACACAGTGACAGTCACAGCTCCCTGCTTTTCTATTAAGACCTTCAACTCAGAGAGAGAGGAGGAGGAGGAAGGGAAGAAAGTAAAGAGCAAAAAGAAAAGGGACAATAGTTGGAGAAGGGAAGGGGAAACTGAATGCCACGACAGAAAACACATTCGTCTGAGACACAAGTACACACTTACACGAGTGCACGCACACACACACACACACATTCACACTGATGAATGTGGAGGGCACTCGAGCAGGAGAGCCTGCATGGCACAAAAGAGTCGCGTTCAAGAACATAGAAGGTTGCTCAAGAGTGACATTCAAAAACACAAAAAGGTTAACTTGGAGCACAGGGAGAGAGGGTGAGACTTTCCTCTATGCGTGAGTGTGTGTGTGTGTATGTGTGTGTGAAACTTAATGAACATGCTCTCCATCTACGAATGCGTGTGTGTCTTTCTGACGGATCCACTAAAACAGCAGCTAAAACAAACATTCTGCCAAGAACAAAGTCTAAAGTGGAATCAGACTGAAGAGTTATCACTTTGATTTTTCATTTGGGTCTCTGAGTTTTGGGAGGCAGATTTACAACTGATCTGCTGTGCTACTAAACCAGCAAACGGCCTAAAATATACCTTACCCTCATTATCAGAGAGGGCAAAGCTGGGCACTTTCTCACTGTGGCGAGACATGAGTGTAACAGCTGCCAGCGGATGTTTGTGTGGGTGTTTTTACTATAAATTGCTTCAGGCTGAAATCCAATTAGCTGAGATTATTGGAGATGTTGAAATCCACCAACGATAACTGCTGGCACACTTTTAAAGTTGAAGCACAAGTGGCAGGTCATTGATCATTTTGTGAAGCAGAAATGCTTAAAACTCTTCGGGGAAGCATGCGTTAAATAAGCCTTAAACATCTCTCTGCATGCGTCCTGACAGTCTGTAAACATTCTGCAGAACATTTTCGAGCCTTAAAGACCCCCTCCAATGAAAATCATGTTTTTCACCTTGTTCACATGTTCATGTGACATTTCTCTCATGTTACAAGACAAATCAGGAGAAAAGTAATCAGTAAATGCCATCTCTGAGTATTTCTGCCTTCATACTGCAGTGACCCAATCACAGACCTGAGTGTGCAGTTTGAGACCATGCTATACAGAAACCATACACTACACACTGTGAGGCTCTTTAGGGCAAAAAATAGGAGCCTATTCCTATGTTCCCATTTCTGAAGTTTTAAAGAAATATCATCTCCAGTGTGTCCAGCAAAACAAGGAAAATGCTGCTTTGTATGGTGTACATGGCACAAGTTCATCTGATGCATTAGGTTACTTGGATATGACCAAGTCTATGCCCCTAGACATCATGCACAATATATGTCAGGAGTTCTTCCACTGACAATGAAGCATGCCATTTGTGAAGCACATAAACAAAAGCACATAACTATAACTGAGCTAAATGAAGACCTTCAGAAATTCTGTACAAGTCAGAATTACAAAGCCAACAAATCTGTGTTGTTGTCTAATCAGCTTCTTCAAACAGGGAGTTAAACCTCACTACATAATCAGTTCCTCACCAATCCTGTATCAGACGGGGCGGGATGTTGAGGTTACAAGTCCCCGCCCTTGACGAAGCAGAGGAGACAGAGAAGATATGCAGAGAAGCAGCTTGGTGGGTCTCAACAATGGCGAACAAACACACCTGTTTTGTTTTGGGTTATAAAGTGAGAAGAGAAGAATCTACGAGCCTTCATTTTCTACCAAAGGACCCAAAAATCAGAGAGCAATGGATGGATTTCCTTTCCCGAAATCATTGTGGTCTGGTCAAAGTTTCAGATAAAACAACACGGGTTTGCTGTAACCATTTCCAGGAGGACTGCTTCACCAACTTTGCACAAAAAAGATGGATTTTGCCACTATACTCAAATTGAATCCTGATGCTGTGCCATCAATCCTTCCTGGGGAAACTTCAGCCCAACATGTCGGTCAACTTGTAATCATACCGGTAAGTTTATTTTTCCTGCCGTGTGCTAACGAGATGCAACAGAGCCTGCCCCCACATGAGATTAGCACAGGGGCCTGTGTCCACATGAGTTAGCGCCTGACGTTAGCTAACGTTAGCAGGTTAAGCCCGAAACGTCATAGCATAGTTCAGAGGCTCTAGCTCACTCATTTTTAAACATTTCAGGAAAATTCTTTTTTTAAAATTATATCTAGAGACCGAGATCTGTCCGTAGGGGGAGTGTGCAGAGCACCGCTGAAGCACCGTCCACTCAGAGACGAATTGCTAAAGAGCTACTGGCTCAGCTGAGTAGGGTAGGTCTAAAGATATGGGAAATGTTTTGTTTTTTTGCAAAAAAACTTCATAATCTCATTTTAAAGACCATCGAAACATAATTTTTTGACTAAAACAGAGCAGTCTTTAAAGCTGTAGTTGGTAACATTTGGAAATCAAGCTAACTGTAGCATGACACTCTTGGGAAGCAACTCTGCCACACCCTCCCCTCAGGCTCGTGTTTTATTTCGTTTGTTGTAGCTCTCTCTTAAGATTCACGACGGGACGGAACGGTTGCAGGGAAAGTTGCAGCAGAGTAAACCGATCCGTCTCAGCTCAACTCACGCTCGCTGACGTGTCGCCTGCAGACACTACTGTCAGCAGGGGCCAGTTTTAGAGCGTAAGGCACATCACCTGTTCCAACAGCCAATCAGCTCATAACAACATCACCTGTCGCTAAGAAGCACAGCGTAGCGCACCAATCAGGACAGACATCGGAGAGTAGCACTGATTGGGCAAATATAATGAAAGTGTCATGATTTTTAGACTCCTGAAGACAGAAGCATGATGGTAAAACAGATCTCACGATACTTTCAGACCAAGACACTTACTAATAGTTGTCTATGGGTATTCTGACATTTTTTTTCAAATAGAACCCTAAAAAGTCATTGATGTTTACCCCGAAAGTTACCGACTAAAAGTCATCCAATCATTATAAACCATCAGGTCCCATAATATCTTTCATTCCGTCTCTTTTTCCCGTACCTGCTGGTGAAACATGGGGACAACTGCTCATTTTCAGCAGTTTAAGGGTGTCGCTGTTATTGGCCACCAGGACTTTGAGGGACGGGTCATCCACAGGCGTGTCATCGATTTTCAGGGAGGACAGGGATTTGGAGTTGACGAAAACAACTGTCAGAGCTGAGATGAAGTGGGACTGTTGAAAAGAGCAAAAGAAAGAAGCATTTAGTCATTGGTTTAAAAAAAAAAAAACAGAAAGGTGGTATTTACCAAGACACAGGAATTTGATAGATAATGCCATGCTAATAAAGGGAATTTTGCAATACTACAATTGCAACAGTGGTCGACAACTTGCTGCACCAAGCAACTGTCAAGTCTGAGTCTGTGTCTGAGCTTTGTGTGCAGATGAAAGAGGCAGAGAAACAACGATCTGACCTTGGGCAGCTCCATGAAGCTGGGCCGGGCTGTGGAGATGAGCCCCAGCGTTTTCAAAGAACAGTTCACGAGCTGAGAGAGGATGTCACAAGCTGCCTCTGCAGACTCTCTGCTGCTGTCCACCTGAGCAGCACAGAGGAAGAAAAATTAAAACCCAGTGGCGCTTTGACTCAAACAGAACATATCAGTCCACTTCAATACAAACTTTTCTTCATCATGTTACCCAGTTCAGCCAAAAACTCAGCTGGTACCTTGAAGCTGACATACTGCAGGTGGTTGGAGTGCCGTTTAATTATCTGTTTGATGAGGTCTGGGTGTGTGGCCTTCAGGTAGGAGCTGGCTGGCTGGTTCAACTCAAACTCAAAGCATCGCCACAGCTCTGGCATGTGAAAAGCCTGGTTCCAGCGCCGGCACACCTTTGGTGACATCAAAAAAAAGAGTCTTTTTCAAGTAAACTCTCTCTCAGAATTATTCCTGATTTACTTAAGCTTACTAACCTGCTAAAGTGAAAATGAGTCATTTAAGGATAACTTATGAAAACCTTTTACACTGGCTCTTATTTCTCATAAGCATTATTTTCTACAAGCAAAAATGATTTTTTTGGTTCCCTGAGCAAGCTGAGAAATGTTACGGTTGCATCTTATTTCACACATATCTGAACAAATACTGCAGTCTTAAACAAGATCAATAAAATTACAATGAGGTATGACAGTCCTGCATCAAAGCTGCTCACTGCTCTGTACATAGTGCTGCTTCCTGTGTGGTTACAGATGGTTCATTACAACATGGGTACCTGAGAGGCATAAGCTCTATCCAGCAGAGGCAGGTACTGGAAGATGTGGAGCAGAATCTCCTGCGGCAGACATTCCCAGCGGGCTCCCTCCTTCTCCAAATATTTCTCCTTCCTCTGCTTGCGGGACCGTTTAAGCGTCTCCTGAGACCCACTGCTGGTGCCACCTGCGTCCTCCTGCTCATTCCCTTGTAGACTTCGTTTCATCCTGGTAGACAGAGGAGGAGTAAACAAAATCCAGATGGTTTCACCAAGTTAGTTTCTGGGGAAAGAGTCTCCTGATAAACAGTATTAATTAAGCAGAGCTTTTTCATCACCAAACTGGATATATCTGACAGACTAAATGTTATCTCATTTATTCTCTTATTTATAGGGATGCACGATATTACTGAGCTGTAATCGGTATCGGCCGATACTGGCATCAAAATGAACTATCCGATATCGGCCAAACCGCCGATATCTGCCGATACAGTAGCCAATGTAATAATAGGCTTCTGTTTCCTTGATTAAACGCCGAGTCGACGCCATGTTTCACATGTTTCCTGTGGACAGACGTTATGTTTACTTACTTTATCACGTGTGAAAGAGGCCGAATTTGCCCTGGTTGTGTGTATTGTTATGACTGTATCAGGGAGGAGCATCATCCAGTTTTAAGCAGGATGTATCTTGTTTGTTGCAAAACAATTCTCATAAATAAATATGACTTTTTACATGCCGAAAGTTCAAATGTTTTTCTTTTTTTGAACAAGGAATGAATATTACGTAATTTAAAACTTTGTATTTTATGCCTGCATTTGCAATTGGGCTAACACATAGATATCTGTATCAATTATCGACAAAATAAGTTGTATAATATCGATAGGGCTGCACGATTTTAATAAAATATCTAATTGCGATTATTTGCAGTGATACTGTGATTGCGATATGATTTGCAATACTAGACGGGATGATCATTTTTACATTTCATTATTCTCTTCTTCACTGATAAACATATTAAAGTGATTATGGTGTGATTTTTGCAGGAATTTGTGCCAAACAAAGATGTTTTCTTAAGTCTGACGAATATGACGTGTAGGCCAGGACGACTCTGCAGCACCACAATATTTGAATTAAAAGGTGTTTTGAGACACTTTTCACCAATGACAATTTGATTACATTTCAATTAATTGTGCAGCCCTGAATATCAGCATATCGAATATCAGCAAAAAATCCAATATCGTGCATCACTACAGGCAACTGTAATTTTATTTACCGGATTAGATAAACAAACACATTTCTGCACATTTCTCTGACAAAACAAGTGTTGGTTTTTAAAAAGCAGCACTGACACTGATCCACATATCTAACAATTTGCCTCCTTGTGTATTTTACAGTTTTCTGTACTTGTGTCATATTAAAGTTGGTCATATTTGAGATAATGTTTACATGATGCTGTGATTGTGAATATTATGGTGTTAACACACACTCCTGACTAACTTACAAAGCTGTACAGAGGCAAAGTGTTTCCTGTAAAAAGAGTCAATGACGGTGTGTTTCGTTTCAGTGTTTCCACTGGCTCTGCTCGTCTGAGGATGAAAACATTGCAATGGAGGACACGCCTCCTTCTTCCTCAGCCCAACGCCACCACACAGCCAGCCTGGTGTCAACTTCATACGTTAGAAGTTAGCTTCTACTCACAAAATACTGAATCGACTGAACATTTTTGTACAGAAGTAGCACAATGATGGCGAAGGTCAAAGACAACGCGGATGGTTACCGTTAGTTTACCACAGAAATATGTCAACGGTTACGCCAGCCAACACAAGTTAACGTTAGCTTGTTAACGTTAGCCGAACCGGGGCGTCGCATCTTGCCAACTTCTTGGTAAACAAATTGCAGTTAATATAAAGTTACTGATGATAAATATTTTACTAAAACACATAAAGTAGGTTTAAACATTTATCGGTAATGTTAAAGTCCTCCTCTTACCTGTCCTTTACCTTCGTCGGCTGTTTATCAGCAAAGGCGATCACTCAACGTCAACCGGGACCGACACAAGAAAACTGCGTTCGCTCGGGCCGACCGATCAAACACATTGGACCATAGGACAGCGAGATGTGTCGGACGTGGTCAAACGCAGTCTAGAAGCTTATACGGCGGTTTTTTTCGAAAGTGTTTCGTTTTCCGAGCCCCTGACCTAGTTTCGCCGCACAGTTTTTGCCTCAGCGCTTTGCCTGTGTCAGCTAAAGATGGCGTTTGTGTTGCTGCGTCGAGCAGAGGCTGATCGGCCTGCAGTTACCATGAACAGCCGACAGGGGGAGTCGTTTTGCTCGGATGGCCCAGACCCCAAAATTTCGCAGTACCAGTCAAGTGGCCAAAACTTACTCATAATTTTTGAAAAGATCCGTGTCTGTGCATGTTTTTTTGGTATGATAGACCTTTCTAAGTGGAAACTTTATCAGAGAAACCAGCCCATGAATTTAACCTCCAACTAAAGTAAACTCCATTTTAGAAGCTGATGCTTATCTTAGTTTAGACTCAGGTTCAGGACATTTTCCAGTGTTTTATAATGTTGTGTTTGGTGTCATTTTTAAAGGGGCACTCTCAGCTTTCATTCAAGCCCTGTTGTATAGAAGTCACCACAACTGTTCAAACCATTTATCGCACACATATATTTTGTTTTAGCCCTGTGGCATCCAGGAACATCAGAAACACGAAACACAAAAACTGGAGTACTCACAGGTAGGGATGCACGTTATCAGATTTTTGCCGATATCCAATATGCCGATATTTCCAAACTCATTTTAGTCAATACCAATACTGATTTATACACATTTTTTTCATTGTAAAGAACACGAAGTCTCACCTGTACTAGAATTTACCTGTTACTCTTATTGCGACAGCTATTTGTTTTTGAAACAGACATAAAACGAGACAAACAATATATGATTCTACCGTAAATGACAAATGTAGGTTATTCTTTTTCAATTAAAGGAATTCAGTACTAAAAAACTGAATGTACTATACATAATGTGCAAAATGTACTTTTAACAGTTAAAACAAACTTCATGCCTTTTTGAGAGATACAAACAGCAACAACCTGGTGACAGTGAGCTCCGTAGTGCATATGATAAAAATGTGCCCCTTTTTTTTGGAGCTCATACTTCACCATTATAATAATTCTCCTAAGTAAACAACAGGTTTGCTGGGTGGTCAATATCCGCCATACATTTCGGCAGAAATTTTGATACCTGCCGATACTGATAAGTAACTTTTTAAGCTATTATCTGCCGCTACTGATATCATGCCAATATCGTGCATCCCTACTCACAGGACTCTAAGGATTCAGGAAATGTGTGATATAATCATAACATTTCATTGTGAGACGTGAATGCAGTCCTTAAATTTCCAAGAATGACCGTCAGAAATCTCTCACAAGTTATCTTCATACAGTCCTTTGGCCAGACCAGATGTGACTGACACCCAAGCTGGCAAAACTTTGTCCCTTTCTAACTCAACTCTGAAAATTTCATACATGTAGCACTCACATGGAAGGACATAGGGGTGCATGCAAGTCTTGGCAAGGCCAAAATCTGTGTTGTGGAATAATGCATGCACCTCCTACGTTCCTTTAATGACACTCTAGGTTCAAAAGCTGTTTCCATCCCTCTGATGGAGCCTGGCTCCACACGAGGGCCCCAGGTTTCCTTCGGGCAAGGTCACTCTACGTCTGCCTCGATTTTTCGTGGAGTCTTCTGGAAATATTCTAAGTCTGGCCCCTCAGGGCGTTAAACAATCTACAACAGAAAAATGTGGGCTAATAATAATGCAGGCCTAATAACATTTATATAACACTATAATTTTACAGGGGACATTTCTTTGAATTATGAATTATAATACTTTTACTTTTGATACTTTAAGAACTTTTTGCTAATATTAAGTACTTTTACTACTTCCTACTACTGGTAATGCATTATATTGCAGTGCTAATCTTGCTGTCAAAGGAAGGAATAAGACATTTTTAGAGCCGGTATGTGTCAGCTTTTATACTATTACTGCATTTGATTCTCACTTGCAGACAGGTTCAGTCAGCCCTGCCACTTCAACCACACATCAAGCAGGCAGCCACTGCAATCACGAGATCCAAATATGAAACAATCCAATCAATTACAAAAGCTCATTAAAAAACCCTGTTGAGCATTTCCTTCTTTGATTATTTTTTAATCACAATTTAGCCCAAATGACCTTTAATGTGAAAAGCCATTACAAGAGAGAAAAAACATTTTATCTGACAGTAATAACAGCAAAACACACACTGGAATACTTTGAAGTGTGAAATGTGAGACTTCATGAGGTGATGTCCAGTTTCATGTTTATTAAAGTAGGACGGATTTACAGTTTGTACACCCCATCCACATTGGCATTGATTTAGAAAGCAACAAACAAGTACAAATGCAGTATATACATACCAGTTTACATATATTTATAAAATACGATAGCATTTCACACAACTGTATTTTATTTTTTAAATTATTTGAAGCCATGGTTAGGAGGCCTTTAGCAAGCTACACTTTTAACTGTTGAGACAGAAAGATGTTGTGCCTAAGCTGTGAATTTCTGTCATGGAACGTGAGTCAGTCAAGCCCACAGTATCTACAATATTCAGATCTCCATGTTAGAAAAATAGTCCCATATTTGCACAGATTTCCCTACAGAGATGGGTTGCAGGCAAGCATCAACAGCACAGGCACCAGAGAAACAAGCGAAAACCCACAACCGTGCTGTGTTGACGTTGAACAGTTGTT
>JAQFJA010000001.1:10394622-10408738 GCA_029874485.1 Naso brachycentron
CAATATTTTTTTTATTTTGATTTTTTTTTTGCTTATACGTCTTCTAACAAAGACATGTTTAAGTGTAAAACATATATTTAGGCCTATTTAGGCTTATTTTTAATTTTTAGAATCTATTTCTTATTCAGGAACACATAGCAACGTTTGTTTTGCACTTTGCAATGTAAAAAAGGAGCATTTCAGAACATTTTGTAAAGCTTCCATAACATATCACATTGAGATCAACAAGTTGACACAGACACAGCCTAGGCAACTGTCACATATTACTGTCAACTCCCACTGCAAAATTGCAAGGTTTTCACCTCACGGTGTTAGTAAGTCCGACAACACGTAAAGGCAGCACAAAATGAAAAGTAGCCGCGCCCTCTACAGCCACGTAGCACAGGTAAATACAGTCATCTGCCAACCTGAGCTTCTGCTCTGCTTGTTTGCAAGCAGTGGTCCATTTAATAGACTGACATGTCTGGATCCAGACATATCAGGGTGACTCAGGGCTCTCGCTCTAAAATCAATCATCAGAACAATTGATGTTTTGCAGGCCTATGGTTTCTGAAAATAAACAGATTAACCCAAAATATGTCACTCAGATTAATCTGTTTACCCTGACTCTCTCTGTCCCAGCATCAGCAAATCCCTGGGGAAACATATGTTTTTTTTAATGAGGTAAAATTCTTATTTAAAGGAAAGAAACTGTGATGAAATGTTTTGACAGTCCTGCACAAGTGAGGGTGGAAAACTTTGCTCTTACTGGAAAAGGTGACGAGCATCAAAATGACGCAAACCTTACACCAAGTCACCAGATTTCAATCTGATTATGTGCTAATAAGAGAATCTGGAGCAGAGCCTCAGACACTGTGTCCCAATGCCATCACCCGGTTGCAAGCAGGGCTCTCACAAAATGACATAAATGTTGTTCTGGTGGGCTTCAGTGACCACATCTGACCACCTTTGTGTTAAGGTTTTTTATTTTCTTCACATGGTGATAGAAATGTGATTGCAGGCCTACCTAATGTTCAAAAGAGGTTGAGTACAGGCCATATGAGGCAAATATATAATGATAGAACGTTAACTGACCATAAACTGAATTATCCGGTGAACAGCCCAGGTGAACTGTGAAACAGAGCCAGCCATAAACGCTACAATTATCCCATATAATTCAGTTAATGGGCGTCTGTTTATGACTGTGTTGCATGTTGTTGCAACCACAGAGTGCATATGTACACAGATTGACTTATTTGTAGAAGCCCTGTTAGCCCAACCTAAATCAAATTAGTCACAATTTGATTCAAGCATTCTGCCCTACCTAAGAATCTCAAGAACAGCACCATACTCTTTATGTCTATCAGGATAAGCTTCAGGATGGACAGATGATGGATCATGTAGGCCTTGATCTCTTATCCGCTTGTGAAATATCACAGTATGTCCAAATACAGACTCATGTTGAGCAGTAGTGTAATCCTGTTGGTGGGCGGGCTTTCAGCTACTGCCATGTCTGGCACTGCTGTGTGCAACCATTCATCTGTTCTTGGCAGTTGTCACTGTGTCCTTTAGAGAAACACATGCTTTGTATGTTTGTACTAGGCACTGTTAAATTTCCACAGATGGACAAAACCATCTTAAAGTCTAATTTGAATGAATCTTTCCAGGGTTCAGCCTGCATGTAGGATTTAAGATCACACACAAAAAATATTTTTGCTTCCTTATTGGCAGCCTCATAATCTTTATGATGATATGATTAACACAGCAGCCAGTTTGTGTCAAAAAATCTTATTGAAATTGTACTTACACATTAGAGCTCAATCTAGGGTTTCCAGATTTATTGAAATTTAAAAAAAAAATAACCTACCATATTTAACTGTGACAGTACTGCAGGGATTCCCAAATTGTATATCTCTACAAAAACTACATCATGAATTGCTCCAGCATCTACATTTTTAATCTGTTGACTATAACTTAAACAGCATATGAGCTGAACAGACCACAGTAGCAAATATAAAAGATAAAACTGTATTTTCATCCGGAAAAATGAATTTGCATATTAGCAATGTTATGCAGTCTACACTGCCAGTTGGCGACCCAGTAAATACAGGTCCACGACCCTAGGTTTGTATTAATGTATGAATTAGACAACATAAATACTGTGCTATTGTCATTTTAAGAAGTTTATTTAAAAAAACATGATCAACTTACATCATTAAAATAGAACAAAGTGCTGTATTTTGATTGTGAAAACAAGAAGAGAATTTTGTATGTAACATTGTTAGAAATGATACAACAGACAGTTAAACGTGCAGTCTGCAACTGACACTGAAAAAATCTCATTTGGAAACAACTCGGGATCTCCAGGAGGAGCTGGAAAACTCTGCTGGGACGTGGGCTTTTTTTGCTTAATCTGCTGCCAGTACGACCTGGCTTACGGATAAGCAGCAGAAAATGAATAGATGGATTAACATAGATTTATATTCAGTGAAATTATAATACACCCTAAATTTTTAAATGTGAAATTAGTCTTTGTATACTCTTCTAATATTATGTAGTGTAAATGCTTTATTGTGTTAACAGTGTTGAAAAACCATTTTAAGGGCTGCAAGTAAAAAATATGATACTGAGTTTTTGTACAGAGGAACTGTTTGTAGCAATTTAGTTTAGATATTGGCCCAGCCAGTGTAACTGTTGTAGGTTATTTGTAGGTTATCAGTGAAATAATAAATTACTGAATCTAAACTAAATGTGATTTTTGTTCTTGTACTGTACATCTCTTTAATAAAGCTCTATGCAAAACAAATGTTGCAGATGATCCCATGCATCCACAACGTCTTTGTTGCTGTAACTTTGTAGAAACCAGAGGACTCGAGTCACATTATTTGGACCTGAGTCACATGACATGACACATGACTTGACTTGACAATATCATAAAGACTTACAACTTGACTTGGACTTAAACACCAATGACTCCTGACTTCACTTGGACTTGAGCCTTTTGATTTGAAATTACTTGAGATTTAAATGTATGTTATTTAAAAAGTGTGCCATGAATCAATATATTTCCCTTTATTTCACAAATCAACCAATTTCAACGCTTTCCATTCTCAGAAAGTCAAAAGCTTTTTCCCAAGAATCGGCTTTGATTGAAGCATCTGACAACATCCAGTCAGGTTACAGAACAAACCATTATGTTGTCTTCTTGTCTTAACATTATTTTCAAGAAGTGAATAAAATTTTAAAAAGCATTCATGACTTGTGTAAATTTAGTCAATTAGATGAGTGCTAATGACTTGTTTAGGACTCAAAATTAAAGTTTAGGACTTTGGACTTGACCCAGGACATTCCTGACTTTACTTGGGACTTGACTCTGGACTCGAGAACAACGACTTGTGACTTACTTGTGACTTGCAAAACGGTGACTTTGTCCCATCTCTGGTAGTAAGTGTGCACTGCTGTGGATACTAAAATCTTAATTTAAATTCCTTGTACCATATCTATGAGAACACTGCTGACTTAGTCCTGCAATTGGGAATCGACGGTGCCACCCTAGAAAGTAAAGGTGTCAGTAAATCGTATGATTTTGGGCTTATATGTTTGTTTTACAGAAGGATCCCCATAGCTGATTGTTGTGTACTTTGGTCTCTGTGACATTAAAGTAGAAGTCTCACTGTCTTCAAATGCAGCTGCATCACATTCAGAAAGTCTTAAAGTTTGCAGCATACCATCTTTAATGTCCGCTGTTCCTACTTCTTTTTCTTGAGCTTTCTCTTCAGTTGTTAAACGAAGGGTTTGTCCTTTCCTGTTATTAGAAGTACATGTCAGTACTCCAGTGTTAAAAGCAGTCATAGAAACATCAGCGTTTGTTGGTGAAGTTGCATCCAAAGGAAAAATAGTTTCTGGCTGCAGTTCTGATTGAAGAGAGGAATCTGTTTGGTCATCAATATCTTGCTGGTTATCAAACCTGTAATCACATGGGATGACGTACAAGGGCAGCAGTCTTTGAAAGGTCACAGCTTTGGATGAATTCAGACCCTCTGCTGCTACATTCTCCATGGGGTTGTGGCCTGTATATGTAGAAAGTCCTTCAGTTTCAGGCTTTAAAAGACATCTTTCATCAGTAATTGTTGTGGCAGGTTGACCTGCGCTTGAATCCTCGCATTGCAGGTCTCTTTGAGGAACTTCTGTCTTTAAGTTTATGTGTGAGCTCTCTGAATATTGTTTTGGAGAGGAATCTACACAAGTGGACCACACAGGAGAGCAGGCCATTATGGTCGCCACATGCCAGTTCACTTTGGCTTCTTCCTGTGTTACAATCCTGTTAGGTTCGGGGAGCAAGCTTTCTGTGATAGATGTTGAACACAGAAGTTCTTGGTGTCCATATTTCAACTTGTTGGTCATTTGTGTTTCTTCCACTGTTGTTGGAATTTTACCGTATTCCTCTGACATCTGACCATTAACATGCTGATGATGAACTTGAGCATTTACATGCTTAAATGAACTGTGAACGTCAGACTTTTGATTTAAACCCTCATCCTCATTTTGCCTCATTCCCTCTGCTTTAAAATTGTTTTTTTCTTTTGGGTTTGCTTCTTTTAAAATGTCTTCAGCCTCCTTTGTTCTCCATTCTTGCAGATTTGTAGTTTGATTTCTTTTTAATTGCTTTCCGACAGATTTAATTTTCATTTGCTTGTGTTGGTTCTGTGTGTGTTCAGTTTGATCCGACACCTTTTGCTCCACTAACCTCTGCTGTAAATTACTTGACATGTTCACTCCAGAAGGTTTTTCATGTGACCTTTTCAAGTCACTTCCCCTGCATACAATGGCCATGGTCTCAAACCTCTCCATCAAGGAGGACAGAAGGATCCCTCTTCCGATGAGTCTTGGTTTCATTGGCTGTTTCTTCAACATGTTTTCTCCCTTTTCCTTTTGCTCTGCCATGGCAAACTTGGCTACAATATCTTTCACACTGCCTCCTCTCTTCAGTCCTTGCTCTCTCCTAGTTCGGTCCTTATTTTGCATACTGTGCTCACCGTCTTTGCAGTGGTTCACATCACCTGCCACTCCTTTGCTGGAGGACAGAGTTCCCACCTCTCTTTGGTGGGTGATTGGAGGTTTGGGTGTAGAACGTAAGAATTTGGATTGAAGGAGCTGGAATGTGGTAAGGCGCCGGGGTATTAAGTCTCCTACTTTTTGATCGCCTCGCGACCTGCTTGGCAGTCTTTCTTTTTTTGGTTCTGACCGCCATTTTTCAGTCTCTGCAGACTTTCCCAGAATGATTTTATGCTCTGTAGGGAGCTTTGTGTCAATGCAACTTGTCTGAAGTTGTGTCTGTTTCACTGAACTGTTCATTGTCTGATCTGACCAGTCTGTGTTTCTTTCAAATACAATATCTGATCCTGGCTTTTCTGGGTTTTTGTTTAAGATGGTCCTCTTGGGTAGATCCTGTGTCAGGTAACGCAGGAGACTCTCCAGAATTCCTCGGAACACAGGGCGGCAGTTGCGGTCTCTAACCAACTTCCTCAACATACCAGGATCAGGGCTGACACTGGTTTTCTGAGAATCTGGTCTATGGAGAACAGAGGACATGCAAAACATAAAATAAAATGTAAACATACCCGAGTCGTTATGGATACTGACAGCAGAGTTGAAGCATGCTTTACAAAAGATTAGCTGTACTATTACATGACAACAGTGACCGTTTTGGATGCATAATTTTGAGAAGATCATGTAATCTATATGCTGTCATCATTGTAACTAGGCCTATTTCACATAAGTAGAAAATTTGCTGTGGTTGACATTGTGTAGCCTGCAACTAAAACTACAATCCCACTTACTCTGTTGATTGAACTAAATAATTGTACAAACTAGGTGGTTTTAAATATATTTGGATTAGCTAAGCACATAAATTGTATCCATACCCTGATAGATAGTTTGTACACTTTTGTACACTACTGTAGGAAAGGAAAAAGAACAATTTTCGGGGAAATTCTTCCTTATCTAAATCAAGGGTCTAGGAACAGATGGTTTCATATGCTGTCAATATTATAAAGCCCCTTGAGACAAATTGGGATTTTTGATTCCAGGCTATATAAATAAAACTGACCAGATTTGACTCACAGCAGCATAGACAGGGCTTTCCTGTCTGAATACAACAAAGGCACCGCACCATCCTATCAGTTCTGATTTATGCAAAGGAAGAGGGTATAGATTAAAGTTGCAGTAGGTAACTTCTACTAACTAGCTAACAAGCTAATGTTAGCCGTAGCATGAGACTTGTTGGAAAGCAAATCCAAAGCAACATTGTGCCGGCTCGCATTTTATTTCGTTTATTGCCGCTCTCTCTTTTAAATCCAGTTGGAACTGAGACAAAACAGTTGCAGGGAGTAAACTGGTCCATCTCAGCTCGAGCTTGAGCCAACTGATGGTGTCGCTTGCAGACACTCTGTTGTTGGCAGAGGCGAGTCAGAGCCTAAGGCACAAACAGCTAATCACTTCGCACCAACGTCATCTGTCGCTAAGAAGTTCAGTGTAGATTGTCCAATCAGGACAGAGAGTACAGAGAGTATCACTGATTGGGCAAATAGAACGGGAGCAATAGGATTTTAACCAATCCTGAATACAGAGGCATGATGGGAAAACACAAAGATCCTGCAATACTCTTAGACTTGTCACTTTCTAATACCATTGTATTATGACATTTTTTCCAAATAAAACACAAAAAGTTACTGACATTTACCCCAAAGTTACCTTCTGCAGCTTTAAAAAAAGAAAAATTCATGGAAATTGTCACTATCGATAATCTCCAGATATTTTTTCTTATTTAAGTTAATAAACTCCTACTCAAATTAGATCTTAGTCAGTGTAAACAGAACTGCTACTCAAAGTTGACACACCAGTACTCATCTCACGCTTCGAGTAACAAGCAGAGGAGAAGCAATATTTAGACTTGAAGTAAAGTTGTCTTTCAGTGTGAACTTGTTACAGGTGATTAGTTCTGAAGCAAGAAAAAGGAAATCTGGTAGAAAAATTAAGATAGGAGAAAAGCTGTCGATCAAAATAAATGTTATTAAGATAAAAAGACACAGGCACTTCATGCATGTTGTATGAGTCCATTTTAATGTCCATATCATATATTAATATTCACCATATAATGGTGCTTTCACAACATGGTACACTATTCCTGCTAGGAGCCTTAATCACAGTATAAGATAAAATGATTACTATTCTGCAACTCAGTATTGTTATACATAAAAGTTCAAATCAGTTCTAAAATTCATCACGTTACATGCATTAAATGCCAAGGTAGATTAAGAGCCATTAAAGCATACTGTGGAGAGAGCTGCATCTTAAAATCAGTCAGTTATCAAAAGTTTGTACATTTTTTTTGCTGATTTTAATTAATTTGATACTCCTCGGACCAACAGCATGTGCTTCATGTTAATACATGTTAGCTTTCGAAAAGGAAAAAGGTGGGAGGAGGAAATTATCATTTGTTTGTTGATTTTTGGAGGTTAACTAGCTTACTAGTCGAGGTTCAAATAAAAGCTACTTTATAAGGCCTTTTTCAATATAAGGTTGATGAAAATTATGCAAACTGATTGTGGATGTAGTTCCACAAAAGTATTCATGTCAGGCAAAGAGTGGAAGTCAATGCCCTAGATGTTTTCCTTTTAGATGTTCCTCCACCTCTCACCTGCAGTGATATGTGCTTCAGCTCTTTCAGTGAGTGATAGGTCATTGTGTATCACAATCAGGGAGAGGTGAGAAGAGGGCAGAATGCCTCTCAAGTCTATTTGTAACAAGGAGGACTAGTGTGGGGTGAAGGGAAGCAGTTTTACAGTTTTTTCAGTCAGGTGTTGTTCCTCTGATAGCCAGTGGGGTTCAGGCCAGTGAAGAGCAGGATTACTTGTCTATGCATTTCTCTGCAGATGCCGCTTTGTGAAGAGTTTCTCCCAGCTCCTCCAGGCGCTCTCTTTTATCCAAATCCTGGTACAGGCCTGGGGGAACCTGGCTCAGGCCGTGCATGAGGCCGTAGAGACATCCTGCGATCAGGCCTGTGGCCTCACTCTCACCTAAAAACAAAAACGCCATGTTCAAAGAAGTAAGAGCTCTTTTAAAATGCCTGGCAGGTACAGAATCCTGTGGTCCTCACCTCCGTGGAACATGGCTCGTTTGCAGAGCTCGGCCCAGTCGTTCCCTGCCGCAAGAAGAGCGTCGTAAGCTATCATGGGGGCATCATGACCTCTCCGGCCTGCACGGCCCTCTGAGCTCCAGCGCTTGTACATCTGTGTGGACAATGACAGAGTGATTGTTAGATTGTTAGTCTTTACATTTTTCCTTATGTATCTTACTTGTGACTGATGGAGGATTTACCTTGTCTATCTCCTCAGCATCATAACGATCAGGAAATACGGGCTTGCTCTGTCCCTCCTTTTCGATTTGTCTTTCTTCCAGGTAAAACTGCCACTTGGCCTCGAAGTAGAACCAGTTTTCCTGGTACTCTGAGTAGGAATTCATAGTTACATATATTACTATCAGCTGATAGTCATGCTCTCTCAGGTGCATGAGCATACCAAAAATTACTGCTGTATATGTAGCATTGACAAACAGACATTGATTTTATTTATTTATTTATTGAATTTATTTATTTTACAGAGAATCTAACCTGACATGTGGCGTATGGTCTTTCTGCAGTACTCCTCAGCCCGAGGGATGACCTTCATGAGTTCACGGCCCCAATTCACAAGCGGCTTTCCTTGGATGGCAAAGGATGCAAAAAGCGCCGTTGTCAGGGAGCCTAGGAAGCCTGAAGAGAGACACCACAAGACACAACTGTGCAGTTAGAGAGGCTATTAGCATTGTAATTATCAGCCTGCAGTTGCTAGATTTATTTGGATAAGTAAGAGGCAGCCAACACTGTCACCTGTGGGGTGGTTGTGGGTCATCCTGCCAGTCTCTATGCTGACCTCCACCAGGCTTTCAAGTCTGTCAGGTTGCCAGTATCTCATACCCACACACATGGCCTTGGCAGCCGCCCCGAACCCAGACCCTACACATAAACACATCCAGACACACATTATCATAAACTGCAGTTTTGCTGGACTCATAAAAATGAAATCTTAAATATCCACCAGCCTTTTTCGTTAAAAGGTGTATGCCAGGCGAGCAGGAAGTTGTGAGGTTTGAGGTGAACACATCCCTCCACTGTGGTGGGATCAGGGGCTCGGCCCTGGAGAGACACCATAGCCTCAACATAGAGACGCACCAGCTCCCGGTACAGGTCCTCCAGACACCAGTAATCTGGACACACACAAACACAGCAACTTATGATTGGCATGCAAGGTGAGATGAGTGGTGCTGCGGCGGGCTAAGTTTAGCCTCGGCCTGCTGTACCACAGATTAGGACCAGCATGCCGCTGGAGTGAGTGGAGTCACTTCCACACACCATGAGGTCAGCCAGGATCCTCTAGCTGAGCCCACAGCCATCCTGCTAGAATTTGTTTATGTGCATGTGGGAGGGAGAGAGTCTGTGTTGACAAAGAAGCATCACAGTTAATTTACTGATCTAGGACTTTGATGAAAGACTGGATTGACTGGACTGTGGTTCAGATTTTGGTACAGAGGGCAGACCTGAATTTCTCAGTTATGCACTGTCAAATTCTTCAATGAATGTGTGTAAAAAGGTGAGAAAACTGCAATTCTTGTCTCTCTGGTTTAAGTTTAACCTTTAATGAAACCTTTGAATGACTAATAAGTGGGCAGCAAGAAATGACCTTTTATATGCATGTGTATATGTGTGCAGGCATAGTGGTTAAATAGGGTTTCCTAATCTCAAACCATGTCATGTTCCATTCCCAGGACTGCTGTCATTGGCTTTGAAGTGCATGTGCAGCCAAACATGATACTGGCAGATTACGGAGTCTGACCCGCTATTGTTCTGTAAAGGAAAGCTGGGGATCAGCT
Source organism: Naso brachycentron (assembly GCA_029874485.1). NCBI lineage: Eukaryota > Metazoa > Chordata > Actinopteri > Acanthuriformes > Acanthuridae > Naso > Naso brachycentron. The sequence goes on from JAQFJA010000001.1 coordinate 10,404,571, forward strand.
TTTTCAAAGTGGTCTATTTTGGACTTTTCAGCCTGGCAACTCCTGGCAACCCTGTAAGGGCCTGAGATGACATTTGAGTGACGGCATTTGTAACAAGGTTTCTACTGAGATTTTGTCTTTGATGATTGGTTGCAAGGATGGATTATGGTATGTCAGCGGGTTTTGTCATTCAGAGATGGTCTGCCAGAAAGTGATTAGCAGCCTCCACTGAGTGTATAGAAGAATCTATTCTGGGCCTTCTAAATGTAGAAAATCAAAAAGGTCTAATGCTGTATCTATATATCATTGAACAGACAAAAGGAGAAAGGTTTTGGTTTTATGCAAAGTAAGTAGCCATGTTACACATTAAAAGTGGAGGGGAAAGAAGCAAATTCCTCTTAATCTTGCTGTGATTTTCTGCTCCTATCTGCCTCTTGAACAAACAAAAATCCTCGTCATTCTTCTTGATATCAACCCTTGACATACCTGTTACAAGTGCTTCTGCTGTGGTCATGTGCATCAGTGCTGCATCACTCAAGGGCCAGTTATCAGGGTCCATTTTCAGGGCCCCCAGTCCCCCTAGGGAGGCCAGTTCCTCTTGGATCTTCTTGCCTGAAGTGCAACTTTCCCAACGACCCTTCCTGTAGCCCAAGGCATCACCAACAGCACCCAGAACCATGGCAGCCTTGAATTTCTCCATGATACTGAGCTCTGCTCACGTTGGCTTGCCCAGCTACTCACAGGAAAAAAATCTTTTAAATCCTGTTGGATTTAGATGGCTTCTAGCACAAACAAATGTCAAAATGTGATCTTCTTCTTAGCTTTTGGTCCTCTTCATCACCTCAGCAGACTCACTTTCGCACACAGAGGGAAACTGAGCAAACTGTCCTGCTACAAAAGATCCTGAGGAACTTCGAACAGCCTCTCTTGCGTTATCTCAGACCTCTTAAAGTTTCTCCTCAGTCGTCTCACAGTACCACAAGTTGGCACAAACTCACACAAAGCATCCAATTTTCAGTCACAGTTTCTTTGTGTTGGGCGGCGGCAAGTTCAGCTGCAATCAGGTGTCTCCTAAAAAGGAAATCCCCACAGCCCCATAGCTTAGAAGCTGGAGGGCCTGGATTGGAGTGGTGACTGGGGGCTGGACACACTGGAGGAGATGCTTATGTGCTGCTGGGCTGAGTGCAAGCTTGACAACTGGTGCTGGACCTTGTTGACATCCCACCCACCCCATGGGAGGAGAGTAAGAATGGCGCATCCCCCCAAATGATGCCCCCACTTCTCAATGAGTGCCCCCTCCTTTGCAGAAGCTCAACACTGAAACGCTGAGCTCACTATTTTTAACTTATTTATTAATCATCCTCATATTTATTGCCTGACATCAGACAGCATTGTCAGCTCAGCTCTGTGGTGTGGGCAGATTCAAAGCTCTGGATGAGGCAACCTCTGTCAGGGCAACCAAAGCCTTGATTTGACCACTTTGGAGCTACTAATGCAAAAAAAAAAAAAAAAGTAATATATGTTATTCCCAATCTCTTATATACCTTTGAATTTTTCATGTATCTGGTGGTGAATGTGAGCCTCACATACTCAGAGTAATAGCAGACAAAGTATTCCCAGAAGAGCCAGTGATGATGAGAATATGCAGCAGGAACGCAACCTGATAAGGGACAACTGTTACCAAGCTGCCACTTACATACACTCTCAAACACACAATGAAGGGTAGCAGGTTCTCAGAAAAAAAAAGATATTTTGGTCAATTCACTCTTGCCATTTAGTTTGCACATCTCTGAAATACTAAAATAATACAAAAGGGTGAATTTAATACTATCTACTGAAGTTATAGTGGTATAATTTACAATTTATCCAATCCAGACAAATTTTTTCAAAGAAAGATTTAGATCAAAACTAAATTTAAGAAGAAAAAAAAAAAACTAGAGTTGTTCCAGTACTGATACCGCTATCGGGAAATGCCTCCAATACCACCGAAAATGCTGGTATTGGTATCGAAAAGTACGCCAGTCTGTGCACTGATCCGATACCACTGAATTTATTAGCTGCTAAACGGTACTCAGTTAGTTTAGTTAGCTCTGAAATCCTCAAATACCTCAAATTAATTCTTCTTTGCCACTCTAAAACAGTACACAGGAAGTTGCGCTGCCACTGTCAACAACTTTTTTTAAGAGAGGCGAAGTTGGATGGAGAAAGTCGAGAAGGCTGGGAAGATGTCAACATTTTCCACCCGGAAAAATGTGATTTGTAAGGAATTAGATTTCCCACGATTTTAGTTTTTAAGTTGCTGTTGCACTACTGTGTTATTTAAATCCTTTTATTTTACCAAATTAAGATTACATCTCAAGTTTAAACAGAATAATTGTTTTATGTGCTGGTATTAGATCAGTACTCGGTATCAACAGTAAGCAAGTTTGGGTATGTGAATCGCTATCAGGGAGGAAAAAAAAGGTATTGAAACATCTCTTTAAAAAAAAAAGTTCTTAGTTTGATGAAATATAACACAGTTAATTGCTCAGAAGATAATGTTGTATAATTTAGCTGCCATTTTACAAACCTGTCGTGATTCAGGAAGCTGATTTCAGCACAACCCAATCCTGCTGACCAGAACTCAATAACTCAATAACAGGACATTTTGTTTCTGACAGTAAAACAACAAACAGCTGTACTTAGAAGACAGGACTCGCCAAACAAGACGGTTAAAAACAACATGCTTTATTGACAACTGTCTTAAAGGAAACAATGTACGGTATGCTTCTTTGACAAAACAGAACATTTTGTAAATAATACTGTTTCAGTTTGAATGATCTGCATGACTAGAAACAGCTGAGCACACATTTGACAAATACAAACATACCAAATGTAACATATTATCCAACTGAATACTGAGACATGTCACAGCTTCTGACTTCTCATCCACAGACAATGTCAGATAGCAAAGACGACGACAGTCAGCTGGGAGAAGCTTTCACATCATCTCCCTGTTGCAACAAAGTCAGAAACACTTTCTAGGAGACATTTCATTGCACCGACATGTATCTAAATTGCTTAGATGAACAACAGGACACATTTTAGATCCTAAAGAGACTGTTTAACAGTCGTGATGAAGCTGGTTTCTCTGTAGCTCATCTGCATTAAATCTGGGACTGAAATCATAACAAATCCCCACCTTAATCTGCCTTAATTTCATGCACGGCACCAGAGTTTACGATGTACGTTTGTTTTCATACCATAAGAACTTAAACACAAGTTTGTCAACTTAAGAAAAACTAATTTATTTTCCGTATCGAGATGGTGACCGGAAAAGAAATTTAATGCAGGGAAATATTTTAACCTTATTTCAACAGAAAAGGGTTTTATTATGGTGACATTTGGTGGAACAAGACAGCATTAAGTGGCTGCTGTTCAGAACAGAAAGCGTGGCGAATACTGATGAGAGTACGAGTCGCTGCCTGCTGCTCGCCGTGACTGGGCGAGGATGACTGGTACCTGAGCTCTACCTTCTTAGCCGAGTTCGGGTAAGTGTTTTGCAAACACAGAGCTGTTTAGTGTTGATTATTACACGAGGAGTAACACTAAATCTTGTATGTAGGACATGCATTGTAGCACTGACCTCCATAGGTTAAAAGGCTCAAGCCCTCTGACTTCTTCCATCATCAAGGCTGGGTTTAGTCAGCTTTCATATATTTGCCACCACATCCAGCTGTTGTGTAGCATTGCACGACACTACACTGAGAAATACTTTACTGCACAGCCACCCGTAGATGGCAGCACAAGCTGTGTTAGTCCTATAGTACCTAACATGTCACCATTGCCCTGCAGTTGCTAATCCAGGAAAGGCAACCGAGTAAAATCTTCAGCAGTGTTTCCAAACATTTAAAACACTCCTGGCTGGGATGTAGGTGATCATGTTCAAAAAGTCTAGTATGTAAGTGAACCTACTGTCATGTAAACTGAGTAGCTCTGTAGCTGTACACAGTGATGCCTTTTGAAAAAAGAAAACCTACAACAGAAAAAAAAAGTGGTAAATCAGTGCAGTTTGTAGAGCTGGCATCGTCACCTGGATAATAGAAAACAGTCCATGTGCCAGTGAGTTTCTCTGTGTACAGCACTTTGCACACAGCAAAACTAAACTTAAACGAAAAGTGTAAGAGCATTTTAAAATGAGGATCCTGAA
>JAQFJA010000001.1:10444380-10457703 GCA_029874485.1 Naso brachycentron
AACTTTAGTCCAAGCAAGAATGCACTAAACACTCACTTATTTGTTAGTAAATAATGGACCACCCTCTGCTGGACAAACTACGTAATTACACCATTTTAAATCACTTGTCCAAGCATTTTTTCCAACTTTGAGAAACAGTTTCAATATCAGCGCAAATTGGTGAACACGAAGATACCAATGTATCCGTGATTGGCCAATATCAGCCGATAATATCAGCAATCCGATATATTAGTCGGGCCCTATGGAAAACCAAAGTTTTTTGAAGGACTTCTCGTTTATTCTTTTCATTTAAATGTCAGAAACAAGGTTATATTCATTCCAGCAAACCATGCAACAGTCTAGTTAAGAGACGGCAGGACGTAACAAAGCCGTTACCAGGACTGACTTGAACTTCACACACCACCTCTTCACACCAATTACACTGCAAAAATAAAGTTTTTTTATTATGTTCAGATAACAGTTTAAGTACATTTGAACTATATTTAATACATGATGGATGTCAGTTGTTTCTATGACTTCTTTGCACTACCAGAAATTACACTTTGGTGCAGAAACACCAAATCCTTCACTCTTTTGTTTCCCTAATATAGCATTTAGGCTAACATTAGAAGCTCTGTCCTAACAAATAACCACAGTCACCAACGTAAACTGCAAAGGGGGAGTTTTTTGTGACCCTACCAATGCTGAGACAAAACCTGCACCCTTGCAGCTACATTTATGATATTATTTCCTGAGCCTGGAGGGTCATGCTTTCAATCATCTGTTCGCAGCTAATCTCACAAACTGAACCCATCAGCCTGATATTTTTTGTGCTGTATTCTGAAGAACCTCTTGTGGTCTTGTCTCGGTGTGATGTTAACATGTTCTGCCTGCCTCGGCTTGTCACAATGACTGCGGTGTCAGTGTGACTAGTGAATTTTTCATGTGGCATCCATGGTGTCGCTGTCTGAGGTTACACTACAGTGTAGCATATCTAATCAGGTCTACGCACAAACCCTTTATAGAGCTGTTCATACATGGAGAGATGCAGTGTCTGTGTGGAGGCAGCTGCTGTAGCTCAAAATAATGACAAGAGGAAGTATTATGTTGAAGAAAGTCAGTGTTTTCTACGGGCTTTCACTTTTCACTCCTTTTGAGTTTTCATGTGTTTGAATCGACAGACATTTACTACCTCCTGGATCTCTTGGCCTCTCTGACATCGCACCCAGTTCGGTGCTTTAAACTTTAATAGTGCAAAGCTGCCACCCTTTAGTGTCTCTCATGAGGCACATGTGGCACAGCGTTTCTCTCACACAGGTGTCTTCTTCCCTCCTGTGTCAAATGAAGCTCCTGCTGAAACATGAGAGCCGGCTGGCAGAAGCGAGGTCGCTCATTAAAGAACAACTAACCGTACCACAATGCAACAGACACCCGAGAGTTCTGATGCTTCGACTTCCTGGATCTCGCAGCCCTTTGCTCACCTGAACCTATAAAGAGATGGGGGGGGGTTGATGTTGTTCCCTTTTGTGTCTCTCCCTGCCTCCGACAGTCCGTCCCTCCAAATAAGACTCATGCCCATGTGTGATATTTTTTTCATTCTTTTAATACTATATGCAGCTGCTGACAATGGCGGAATTAGAAGTAAGAAATTCAAGCTAGATGCTGCTGGAGTTGTCCACCAATATTTCAAATTCATTTTGAATGCTCATGAAACTGAGGAAGCAACAAGCCTCTCAACCAATCAGAGCAGTGAGGCTAGGGAGTCACCCTGGCAACGGGAGCGGGAGAATCAAAGTTAGTCAGTATAACACAAGATCCCCCACTGTATGCTGCGCCAATGGTATAAAACGGTATATACGTTTTCCGTCTCCTAATCGGGCACGTCCCCCGTGGAGACAGTTAGGAACCACCATCCCTCCCCCTCGTCTGGAAGCTTTATTAATGTCATGTAAATGGATTAAAGCAGATCGATTTTGCACCACGATATTTGTTTGATGTAAATTTTCACTCCTAATTCATGGTTTCACCTATAAGACCATTTAAATGTCCGTTTATGTCTGTTGTGAAGCAAAGTGGAAAGCATATTCAGAAGATATGTGTCTTGTAAAAAATGGGTCCGATCTGTATCTTGGTGACAACAGGATGAAAGAGTTGGTCGTAATCTGGAATCACGTTCATTTCTCTCATAAGAATGAATGGATTGAAAACTGCTTCTAGTCTCCTAAAGGGGTGGGGCCATGGTGAAACCCATGTGACACTGATACGGGAAATAAATAGTCAGTGGGGGGGTCTCAGTTCCTATTAACCGTCTCCTGATTTATGAACCTGATTAACTCTCAGACCACTTCTGTTGCAAAAAGATAAAAGGATATTATGATATATTTACAAAATGAAACACAAAATAAGTTAACAACCCCAGCTTTAATCGTGAAGTCAAAATTTATTTGTATAGCACTTTCTAAACACATAGTGAGGTTCAACATACTTTAGGAGACAGACAGAATACTATTGATATTGTGTGGGGATTGATCCCATGTCATTTGATAGGAAGACAAATTTATACAACACAGATCAGTATTAACCCTCTGTCTGTGTCTCTTTGCTTATTGGGACCTTTTATGTCTCTGGATTTGAGGGTTTTAAGACTTCTTTCACAAATCCTCCTGAAAGATCAACTATCTTTATGAATTTGAGGTGTGTTGCAGCTAAAACACATTTGTGCTCCACTGACATTTCTATGATGAAGCTTTTAAAAAATTTAATGACTCGTGAAAGCCTACTGCCACTTCTCATTTGTCTTATCTCATCCTCCAAAATGTGTAACAGGATTGTGGAGCATGAAATTCTGTCTGTGAAAGAAAGAAAAACTCCCTTCCTGTACTTGCCGTGCCACTTCATAATGTCTTTATTACTACATGCTTCATGTAGCTCGAGTTTTTTTGCTCCAGCTCCATCCTCTGTAGTTACCGTCTGTATCTCACACACTGCTGTCTTTCAGGTCACCTTGCAGCTCAGAGAGCAGAGCAGTGAAGCTTTTAAAGGACTGTATTTTAGACCCTAATACCAGCATGTCCAGCTGTGGTCATGATTGGTCACTGGACCACTGAGCAGGGAGAGAGACCTTGCAGCAGTCAGCGACTTTAGTTACATAACCTCATCGGTATCTTTATTGACTCGTGTAGAAATCTACTTTGTGACTTCATGTTTTGGTCACTGATGTATCTGCTTCTCTAAAACGTTTCTCATGTGTGTCTTTGCTTTAAACTGTTTTTTCTCCCTATTTGTTAGTATCTTAATGTGATATAGCCTGATCAATATTTTTATAACCAATCAAATGACAACAAGAAAACAGTGTGACAATGTGAAAGGTGTCGCCACAACTGAGAATCAGTTTTTCTGCAGCTGAAAGGCCTATTTGGTTTACTGTCACCACTCTCATCAGTCTTGTATAATGTACCAGAAAGCCATACTTGAGTAAAAGTAGCTGGTATTTACTGTACCTAAGTCTCAAAAGTACAGTGAATGAAAGAGTACTTAAGTACTGGAAGTAAAAGTACAAGTAAAAAGTACATGTAAAAATGCTGATAAAAAAAGCAGTCAAGTTTGACTTTTTTAAAACTGTTCTTCATTTATCTAGCTTCTGGTCTGCATAAGGACAGAATAGCTCAGTCATAAAACTAAATCCAAATAAAGTAATAATAAAAAAGAAGTGCTTCTGGAAAGCTTTCTAAACTTTCTAAACTCCTAAGGCCCTGATTTGAACACAACAGCCAAAAGTTTAGCTCAAGCTGAATCTGCAACTGGGCAACTGCTTCTACGTCATAACAACAAAATTATTTAAAATCAAACATAAAATATGACAACAGCAGCACCCAAAGTAAAAACAAAGTCACTTGTACCATGGCTCAAGAGCATCTGCTTGATTAACCATTGATCCGACTTCTTGCCGTTTGTGATCCAACATTAGTGGCTACCGAGACAAAACAAAACAAAAAAAAAATCATTGGCTAGAGGCCCACCAAATTTCTTCTGGTTTTATTTATTTACCAGTAACTAGGATGCTTATGGGAAATGTAATTCAGTACAAGTATCCGTTTTCTTTGGAAAATGTGGTTAAGTCAAAGCGAAAGTCTGCAGAAATAGAAACAGGGAAGTGAAGTACAGATATCGAGAAAATCTACTCAAGTACAGCAACAAAGTATTTCTAATTCGTTACTGTACAACACTGGCTCTCATGATGTTGCCCTTTATTCAACTTTAATAAATCATCTGTTCACTAGCGTGCTCAGCACCAAAGAGCAGACAGATTCCATTAGCATCTAAGTGGGGAACATAGCTGAGAATGACATCACACCAAACTAATGATTTTACAGGTAGAGGGCAGTTGAGTCACTCGAGCAAAGTTAGCCACTGCTAGCAATACCAGTTGCTAACAACACATTAGGTGGTACTTGATGCATACAAACACTATAGCAACATGTTGTTGAGATAGAAGTTGGACATAACTGATTTAATGAGACACAAATAAGACAGCAGTGGAAATAAATAGTATATTAAAAAATCTACACAAATATACAGCTTTTTAATGGAAAAATTCACCATTACAAATAAAAGTCATGAATCTAAAATCATACAGATGTAAAATTACAGACAGCAAAGTATCACAAAGAGGCATTTTATTGTTGTGGTTGATCTTTTAGTCAGTGCATTGTATTTTATATTTCTTTAAATGTAAAATATTAAGAGTAACTTAAGAACATAGCTGTAAATGTAAATGCAGTGGAATAATAAAGAGCACACATACCTCCTGGAAATGTATAGTGGAAGTATAAAGATGCCTAAAATGAAAATAATTACAGCACTTGAGTAAATGTACATCATTTCTTTCCACCTCTGCTCACTCTTCACGTTTCCTACTCGACTTCTCAGAGCAGAAAACTGTCTCCAGTATATCTGCGTGTCTTCACAGTATTTGACTCTCCTCTCTGCTTCAGTTGTATCAGGGACGATTGGGAGGTTTGGATGACAGAGTGTGTGTTGAGGTGTTTTATGTGCTGGCAGCTGGTGCTGTGGGGTAATGTGAAGTAATGCAGTTGTCAGGCTCTATTGTCTCTGCCGCCGGCCTCATCTCCCACTTGCAGCTCGTAAAAGCAGAGTCATTTAAACCGCTAATGAAGTGGAGAGTCTGGGCCAGTGGCAGATAAAACCCACACAGGAAAGGCTTATTTTATTATTTCATTTCGTTAGGAAAAAAATCACATTAATATTCCAGTGTTTAATATCTGCTTTCACCATGCTGTGTGATCACCATGCCCTCCCATGCAGGGATGGACATTATAGGTAACAGTCAGCCAGTACACTAACTAAAAATAGCCTGAATGAAACTGACTGGTCGGCAAAATCTATGAAATCCAAAATCAAATGAACTGTATTACTTAAATGCCCCACATACCACTGGTGCACACAGACTAAATCTGTATACAGACTTGACTTGACTTGACCGACATTTGCCTCACACATTTTTACAATTTTTTTCATCTGTTAAATCAAGACAAAATATGTCTTTATCTTTGGGTGTACTTCAAAACCCAAGCCTTGATAACAAAGTAGGCTAAATGACTGCCCTGATGCTGAGGAACCCTAGATGGCACCAGTTATTTTAACTATGTTAGGGGTTAAACTGCAAGTTCATTGATTGATTTGCAGCAGTAATTTATAATATCAACCAACAGAAGTCCTGCATTGAATTTGCACTCTGCACTCATGTTATATATTTGAAAATAAAGTTGTCCTTAATCAAGTTCCCACAAACGGATACACTGTAAACATGAGAGACAGGTAATAGACTATTTTTCAGGCATTTAATTTACTTATTTTATATATTTTGTCAAATTTGGTGTATTTTAACCATAGAATATGTGCATCACGAACCTGCAAGTTAGCTATAGAGATCAGACCAGGTTGTAAAAGTCTGGCATTTTGATATTTGGCCGGATGCTGCTTGACTCGCGGACCTACAAGCAACTGCAGGTTACTGCATTTGACATTTTAGCTTTATTTTACTGCACTGGAGGATGCAGCTTGATTAAGCCAGAGTTCCCATAAATTTATTTTTCCTTTGCTTAATTTTCGATAACAGCTGCTGCATCTTATCTATCGTCTCAGTTTGATACAGTAGATAGAAAAAAAGTGTGTGTTTAATCTCCCGCTTCAGCACAGGAGGTTTGGTCCTGGAGGAGCAATAGAACAGACAGTAAACGATGCACAGTGATAAAGTTCATGATCAGACATCTGTGATCAGCCAGCTGGGTCTGCTGGTGTGTGTGTGTGTGTGTGTGTGTGTGTGTGTGGGTGTGTGTGGGTGTGTGTGTGTGTGTGTGTGTGTGTGTGTGTGTTGCATTAGAAAACTTTTAGATTTAAAGGTATTGATCAGTGATCAGATCCTGGGGCTTAATTTGCAGGATTATGTGAATCTCTGAGATTTTTAGCCATACCCAGTGTGTGTGTGTGTGTGTGTGTGTGTGTGTGTGTGTGTGGGAGGGTGTGTGTGTGTGTGTGTGTGTGTGTGTGTGTGAGATTTGGGGAATTAAATTGACCTTGCTGGTACAAAAGGCCGCGTACATCGCCTTTTTGCCCATAAATTACCCACAAAGCACCTCTGCGTTGGCAGAGCAAGAAGTCGTACATTTCCTTTATTGTCCTGCAGTCCAGATGCTGCAAGCAACCAATCAGGACACAAACCAGCAGGCACACCAAGCTTACATACACAAGTGTGTGTATTAAACTTATGATAACATTTAGACTTTACCTTTACATGAGCAAATTCCAGCATATTAATTAATACATAAGCATTAATAACAAATGAATTTGAGGACGCTCTCCCCTCAACTTTGTATTTTTCTGATGTTTACGGCCTCTAAATTGTCAGACCTTGACGATACTCACCTATATCGGTGGAAAGTTTGTCACTAGAGATTTTTTTAAAAACACTCCTGTGGGTTGCCTGGTGGCTCAGTTGCTGTGGCCCTTTGCTGCATGTCATTCCCCCTCTATGTGCCCTGTTTTCTGTCCACTCTTCAGCTGTCCTGTATATAAAGGCACCAAAGCCCCCCAAAAATATCTTTAAAAATAAAAAAATAAAAAACATTCCTGTACTGAAGACAACACTGTCTGGAGCTTTAAATATTCTGGAAATGAAATTATGAGAGCAGAAATAAGCAATGAAATGATTTCATGAATTAAACATTTAAAAATCAATTTCAGAACCTTTACCTTTTTTTACTTACTTTTAACTTTATGTTCAACTCTGGTTTCTATAAACTCTGAAGTCATTGCTGTTTGTTACTTGATAAAACAAACAAAAAAATTAGTCATACTAAATACATATTTCTCACATTTTTTAATATTATATTTGCTGTAAATTCATTTTTTATCAGACTGGATCAAAATGTTTATAGTATTTGTATTTTTAACTTACTTTGCTTTTTAAGAAGTTTTTGATTTTCTGAAGTGTGTTAAAATTTCTAGAGTTTTGGATTGAAATGACACAAAACACAAGTTGAAAATCTTATTATTGTAGCCTGTTAATACTAACTTATACATTTTCTTTTTTTCAAAATAAATTCACATGACCCTCTTCTCTTTTTTCACTCTTTACACGCATTAAGCTCATGGCAGCGATCATATTCATCAGCATTGGAGTCATTGCATCTTTCTTTTGTGCCATTGTAGACGGGATCATCGCGTCAGAGTTCATTGTAAGTATTACATGTATTTACATGCATTCACTAAAAAGAAGGAAATACAAAGTAATCCACTGTTCTAACACACATTCACACGCTAGATTTAATCTCACAGGCGGACAGAAACAGAAGGTCAGGACTGGCACAGGCGCATTAGTAAGATCAGGAACTTGTAGATGAATCAGACAAGTGTCAGCATCATCGCGACACCTGACAGGTAAACGAGACCAACTAATCTCAGCGTCTGACCTGCAAATAGGAGATCTGACTTCTTCTTCCATCCCTGATTAAATTTTCATAGGAAGACTCAAACATCATCCTCCTCTCCCTCATAAACTCCCAGGCTAAATTAATATGCGTAAAATCCAATTTGTGCAAATACCTGAATTTATTAATATTAGACTGAGGAGAAAAATGCACAGGTCATGTGAGGTCATTGCCTCCTTACTGGTCATCTGAGACATTGTCTCTGTTTAGATACACGGACATGAACGCCTCAGTTGGTCACATTGGCCCAATGAATTTTAATGAGTGTCTTAATGAGCGTGGAGCAGAGGGGGTTTAAAAATCTGGACCTCTCAGCACCTGGCCCAGAGTCACTGATATCGATCAACAGGCTGTCAGACGTCTGCAGATATTTTCATTTTACGCTCACAGGACAGTAAAAATCTTAGTTATTGCACCTCTGAGCTTCAGACAATCACATTATATTTCACATGGTATAAAGTTCAGTGAGGTTTCACACTGTGGGTTTTGTATTGTAATGCAGTGGACAGTTTCGAGCAGGTAAATGTTGTAAACCTTTACAAAACAGGAAGAGGATGGCCAGTTTAAATTCACACACATGCAGCTTTACATGACACACAAGTACAAAAAATGCTTCTCTAAAACCCTTAAAAAAATTTACACCAAAGAAAGTAACTGATGCATGTTTGTCTGACAACTCAATCACTTATTTGTTCTGTATAAATTTGTCTGTTTCCTTGTAATTGTGACTTCTGTTTCTAACACACACACACACACACAGGACATACGGCCCTTGGAGGAGGACATATGTGACTTTTACCCCAACGAATCGGGATATGCCTACAACAGCTATTACACTGAGGTGATTTTCATGCATGCATACACACTTCTCAGTCATTTATCATACAAATTAAAAACAGGAACAGTAATCTAAATGTAACCTGAAGTAATTTTGCCTGTTTAATTTTCCCTTTATGCTTTATGTTTGTGTCAATCTTTGTCTTTTTAATGTTGCAAATTATATGTGAGATGCAATTTTGGTTAATTATTTATAGGATTGCATTTGTGTTTTGCAGCCTTTTGTTGGTTAATTGAAAAATTCCCAAAGTGTGTAGTGACATCTAGTGGTCAAACCATGTTACTGCATTAAAAGCAACAACTTGGTTACGGTTCAAGCAAACAGAAGTTCTGGAAATGCCATGTTGATTTGTTAACAGATTCCTACAAGAAATGAATGTCTTTATCCAAGATGTCTTGCTCCTGCTTATATGATTGTTTTTGTTTAGTTTGTGTTTTTTGTTTTTAGTACAAACACTTAAAGAGAACCTTTCTCTGACGCTGCAGGTGACATGCCGCTCGTTCGAAAAAGCGTGCAAGCTGAAGCTGAGGAGCAACACCTGCTACTGCTGCTACCTGTACAACTGTGAGAGGTGTGTGTGTGTGTGTGTGTGTGTGTGTGTGTGTGTGTGTGTGTGTGAGGACACTGTGTTTCGGATAAACAAGCTTGGTCTACACATCTAAACCCATTAACTCCAATTTGCATGTGCTTTACATCACTGCAGAGTATTTTCACGTTTTTTAAATTAACTTTCTTCCCTCCAGGCGACAACAACGGTCCATCACAGTGAATATATTCATCTATTTTGTCAGTTATAATGATATAATTGTGTGATAATACAGTGAACAGAATGGGCGAGTGTTAGAACAGTATCCAAGATATCAGAGCTGGCTGCAAAAATGTGCATTTCCAGGCTTTTCTGTTGGAAAAATCAGCATTTTGAGACACACACATAAACTGACATGGATCATGTGACTTTGGCACTTTGTTGCATTAGACAGTTTCCTATTCTACAGCCAGTTTTTAAATCCTGGATTTTTGGAGTTTTCCATGAGCTGGTGAACACACCAATGAGAAAGTTTTCCAAAAAGTCCCTCCCTGCTTTTAACTTCTCAGTTATTAGCAAATGAATGGCCGCCTGGACAGTTTAGTAAAGTCATAAAAAGAGTAAATGAGTTTATTTTCTTCCCTTTAAAAAAGCACACATGCTTTACAATTTAATAAAATCAGAGGTATTGTGGTTCAAGTCAAGCCATTACCAGCCCCCAGTTGCACTAACACTGTGCTCTCCTCCTCCTCCAGCACAGAGTACCACAGTCAGTACTATGAGTTCACTGGGGTCAGCAGCTGCTGGGATGTGATCCACCTGCACCGTCTGCTGTGGGCCTCCGTGGTGCTCAACGTGATCGGCCTGTTTCTGGGAATCATCACTGCTGCCATCCTCGGAGCATACAAGGATATGGTGAGCAGGTGTCCAAGAAAAACAAAAGTTTGGACATGTTTACTTATTATAGACAAGAAGTTTTAAAAAGTGCTCTTTAGGGCCACAGAAAATTCAAAGAAAAAAGATTTATTAAAGGGAGTCCTGAGGGAAATAAAACCTTGACGAAGGCTTTTTATTATACTTTTGACTTCAAACCACTCATCTTTCCTTATTGCCTACAGGCTACATACAGTGTCTGACACTGAACAACGTAAAATCCCTAACATCTGTTCTCTGGGACAGGACATTATTTTAATGACAACTCAACAACATGCAGTATTTTAACCTTTTTTCAGTTTATTAATTCCTTTTTTTTTTTTTTGCTGTTTCTTTACAAATAATTAGTTTGAAATAAAATGATGCTAAACATGTGTGAAGATATCTTTTATTTGCCTCACTGCATCCTTAAAAATTACCAAAAACTTATTTTAAATAAATGGCAGCTTGATAATCTCTTACTTCCTTAATGTTGATGGTCCTGACTTTATGATTATTGTTCAATCAGTTCATTATGCAGCAATCATACCTACTTTTATAATGAAGCACGCATGCTTTAAGTAAAACTGGTGCACACACTCTCACATTTTCCTTCCAGCTTCCTCTGATTTTCCTTCTGATCCAAAGCTTTTTTACTTGTTTTCCTGCAGCAGAAGCCGACTCCTCCAGTGGCTCCCAGCCCCACGCCGCCACCCCACATCCTGTACAACCCGACCCAGCACATGCTCACATATGCCGGCTTCTGTCCTTCAGGACAGACTCTGCCCGCCTACCCCAACTATCCAATACCCATGCAGGTAAAGGAGAAAAAAAATAACAAGGCCTATTAAACTATAGAAAAAGCACAAGGGTTAAATTTAATTTATCTGCTGCAGGGTCTCACTGTTACTTTGTCGTGGCTTGCTTTGACATTTGAGTAAACCAGAGCTATTGTCAGTAATGTTGGTAACACCTGTGCTTCTCCTATAATGACAAGCCAAAATGTCTGCCAACCTTCCATTCCAGTGTATTAGTTTGAAAACCAGATGAGCAGAACTGGATCAAATGTAGTCTTGCTGCACTAGCACAGCTGTTGTCCAGAAAGAAAACTGTAATGCAAAGAAAACTGTAATGCACTACCTGCCTAACTTGAGATGAAACCTTTTATTTTCAGTATTACAATCAGATATCAACTATGAGCGATAAACTCTACTTTAAATTTTAAGACACAATATTGGCAGGTCTGTGTATATTGTCGACCACCTTCAAGCTAAAATATCTTAACAATTATTAGATGAATTACGGTTAAAATTGGTATATACATTCAGGGGGTCAAGAGGATAAATGTTGTGACTTTGCTGATATCCTGACTTTTCCTCTTTTCATCTTGAGGCTGACATTTGTGGTTTTAAGTGGTTTATCTCTACAACTATTGGAAGGATTTCTGAAAAATTCAATAAAACATTTAGTCATCCCCAGGCTGAATGTTAATATTTCTTGATCCCTGAACTTTTCATCTAGTGCCATCATCAGGTCAAATTTTTAATTTGTCAAATATAATTTTATTTGTCTAAATACCTGCGAAACTAATGACTTCCCAGCAGCCTCGGCTTTACTTTGTTTTTAGCGCTAATTAGCATGCTAATACGCTGAACTAAGGTGATGAATGTGGTTAACATATTTTTTAAACATTACCATGTTTGCATTTTCATTATGAACATGTTAGCATGCTGACATTAGCATTTAGCTCAAAGCACTGCTGTGTCTAAATACATGCACATAAAAAAGTATAATATAGGATCTTTTTTTTGTGATAGTGCTCGACCAAGAATTTGTTGAAAGCAGAGATGCATGATTTATGAGCATTAGTTTTCTTCAATTTCCTATCAGCAGTGGTGTTGTTTATATTGTGGTGACTTTTGCTGAAACTTGAAAAATGTCTCAGATTTAATACTGATGGTGGCTAATCTTTGCTGATATTTATTTGGCTGCTACCAGAAAGCCAAACTACATAATCAAGAACATGAAAACCACACCTCACATAAAAATGTCAAAAATGATTTCAGTAGCTTTGGCACCACTTTCACATGCAACTCTCCCTTCTCTCTCCCTCATAGCACAACAGCAGCTTTCAGCCACCTGCTACTCCTCAGGTGATCTCTGAAGGAGGACCTGCGTCCAACTCCTGCCTGTCTGAGGAGAACCAGAACCAGCCGTCCTCTCAGGCTCCCACCCAGCCACAGGGAGCCACCCAGGAATCAGGCGGCTACATGCTGACACCCAACGCTCCCGTCCTCTACGGATCCTCCTACAGCCCCTTCGAGAAACCTCCACCTTACGCCTGCTGAGCCCTCTTACAAACATATGAGGCAATAAACCATCTTGTTCTGGTCAGACTGAATGTAGCACAAGACATTAAACCCTGTAGGTGAAGTTGGAGATGTTCAATGAGCTTCACAAATGCTCTGTACTGATGTAAATGTTTCATGTGGTTTAACTGAAAAGAAAAAAAGATATAAAGCTATGTGATGTTATTATATAGGCAAAATTAAGTTATTTCATGTGTATTTATTAAACAAAATGGTTTGGGATGTAAGCTTATCGATTTTGTTGCTGAGCGTTTGATGAGACGATTGATACCACTCATGTAACTTGGCAAAATATGAAGCTAAAGCAAGCTAACAGCTTAGCACAAAACTGGAAAAAGCCTGAAAAGCTAACTTAGCTTTCTCTAAAGCTCACTATTTAACAGTTTTGTTTTAATATGTACAGAAAGTACAAATCAACTCCAGGAAGTTGTGCTAATCTCACCCTCAGCAAGAAAGCAAATAAGCAAAATATCAAATCTTTCTTTAAAAGGATAGTTCGCCCAAAAATGAAAATTCAGTCATCATCTACTCACCCTCATGCTGATTGAAGGTCAGGTGAAGATTTTTAATTCACAAAACACTGGTTGAGTTTCATCAGAAAAAGTGAACTGCAGTAATCTCCCAAACAACTGTAGTGAATGGTGACTAGGATTTCCAACATTAAAAAAATACATAAAATGCTTTGATACT
>JAQFJA010000001.1:10503980-10538417 GCA_029874485.1 Naso brachycentron
AGTGAGGAATGTATTACTTCAATTGACTACATTTACCATCAACACTAGCCCCTTTCACACAGCCTGTTCAGCGTGGGTTTGATGCAAGTTGAACTCAATTGTGTCAAAAAAATAAAGGAGTGAGTGGATGGACTTAAGTTTCACTTGGTGGCGCGCACCGCTGTGGAGAGTGGAAGAAAAAATCCGGTGGGCAGCAACCTGCTTATCTGTGAAAAACTCAGTCTTTTTTCAAAATCAAAAAAAGCACGTACATACATGCACACACACAGCGAAAATTGCCCACTGTAAACACATAGCCTAGAGATTTTAGTACAAATAACCTTACACACGATTGTAGTGCATGTCGGGCATTTTCAGGCTTGACAGAAATCAAAAGAAGCAGCTCTATACGAGATGAATTTTATGACTGTGTTAGGTTATTATTGTCAGTGTTTTCTGACCATTTTTATGCAGTTTATTCACTTATTTAACTGTTTGGTGTGCATGTCAGGCATTTATCTTAACAGAGGAAGCTGACGCTGATGCTGACGCTGCTAAACCTCACAGCGGTGATGTCTCCTTTGAATCCGTGACCCTGGCTTAAAGCTGCCGCTCGGTTCTGTGTAAATGACGTTAAATGAACAGAAGGCTGATCATTGGCGAGCCTTCAACGCGGCGCTGATGCGGGGTCTCTGTGTGAAAATGGCAACTGATCGGACATCCAGGTAAAATGCAGCTAAATTATCCTTCAATAAGGTGGTAAAAAGAAAACTTTGCAAAAGCTTAGTTAGCAGTGAAACAGTGACTTCAAGGTATAAGAAAAGATTTTACTATGATTTTAAAAACTTAAGTTACAGTCTCAAACATCCTCTAATTCCAATTAATATCACATATGTGTGACTTTTTAGTAGTGATACTGAGAAATGTGTTCATTTAGTCACACATTTCCTTCTTATTTTAGGGCGTTTCCTTGCATGAATGTCAGTTTGACGACTATTTTTTTCCTTACCCCTCTTTGAGCATGATCGGTGTTTCAATGCTCTTCTGATCCCATTTGCCAGAGGTGGAGATCAGGTCCAGGAACTGTGAAGGGAAGGAGAGGATGTCATATATCAACATATTTATAGCTTTTGTTCCCACACACCAGGCTTTGACGTCCCTCTACCTACTTCACTTTTACAGTTCTTTTCAAATGTCTCCACTCTTGTTCAAAAACACATTTCATTCTCCTTTTATCTTAGTCTGTCAGAGATTTATTGTATGCAAGAAGAAAAGAAGCCAAACACTCACATTTTTCACAGCATCTGCATATTTCTGCTCATTGAAGTAGTCGTAAAATGCAGCCATGTAGGATTCTTTGAAATTGGCCTTGAAAGGAATAAAAGAATGGAAAGACAGATTGACAGACAAGGGCAATAAATAAAATGTGTTTGAATTGAACATTTTTGGCTGCAGTAGGATTGGAGTCCAGTTTAAACACAGGGATTTAAACACAAAATAACATTTCAGTCAGAGAAACTCACAGATTTAGACTTGGCGAGACTTCCCAGGGTCTGGATCGTCTTGGAAATGAGGGTGAGGGTTCGAGAGGTGGCCGGATCCTACACAGACAGAGAGACGTGTTTATAGACGAGGTAATGTATTTTTATTTCACATGAAGCTTAGTCATTTTTGCCGACTTTCCCGACCATTTTTTGAAGAATCATCTGGTGATTCCTCTATAGGGGGACTTGACAGGCCAACAAATAAAACTCACTATTACCTTTTATAAAATTATGGAGTTCTCTGGCTTTCACTATTTTAGAAACATTTGGGAAAATGTAAGTACACATCTCAAGAAAAAAATGTGTAACAAAGATCAAATCATTTTTAGAAATTTTAATGCTGAGAAAAATTCCAGCACACTGTCTTGCTTTCTGCTGACATATTTATCACAGTTTCTTCCTAACAGACAACATTTTTAGGGAGTTTTCATGCAGATATGTTGCAGCAGCACTTACTATTAATGTGTGCACGTTTGTTAGTTAAATGGTTGCTTGCAGAAGTCAAACTTACTGGATGGTGCGGTCGGAGATGGAATAGGTTGGGGGAGAGGATGGCTGGAGCGAAGAAACGCAGGAAAATGAAACTGCTCACTGCTGTGTATCGGACATCTTGGTCGACTGAAGAGCCGGGAGAAAAAAAAATCTTACACAATATTCCTCAATAAAAAGCCATGGAATATACAGTCAGTTTAAAAAAGGAACAACAGATTTGCTAATTGTGCTCAGAATAATATGAAAAAACAAGTTCCTGTGCAATGCATTGTTTAGTAGAATGAAAACAGACATGATTTTGTAAATGTAAAGACTCAGTTGGTCGTTTACATATAAAACATTCAGTCAGTAACTTGTAGAAAGCCGGAAAATGAGAGAAAAAGGACTTCATAGAATTGCAGCAGTTAACTTTAGTGCACAGTTCTTTGGGATTTTTTTCCCCACATAAATATGTTATCTTAAAGCATATAAAAGTATTTATACTGTTTCATATTTTTAAATAAATGCATATTTTGTACATCCATTTGAAAAGGCCCAGACATTTGGCAAAGCACACAAAAAATATAAATTTTTTTAAAATCATGTACAACAGATTGTTTCTTTTTTAACTGCAATGTCATAAGACTGCCAACAGGGGGCAGCACAGTATATAAGACTAAGAGTACATACTCAACACCCCACACATGACCATAATAAGTGTGTGGGAGGTTTAATTGTTTTCAGGTTTGATTCAAACAGCACAAAAAGTGTCCTTGGACATCTTGTTCTTCATTTTAGATTTCCTGTTTCTTATTAGCAGCTTCCTGTCTTCTGTCTCATGTAAGTCATGCAGGAGGTGAGTCACCTTGGAAACGGGTGGCAGCAGACTCTCTCAAAGAGAAGAAGATATCGCACATGACGGTGGGACAGCGAACACCAGAGGTGGTGATAACGTTGAAGATGCGGTCGACGTACTGACGAAGGTTTTCCTGAGGAGAAGAGGTGGATATGTCAGATGACACAACAACCACACAAACAAACAAACAAACAAACAAACAAACAAACACACATCTTCCTACCCTGTTCGTCTCCAGATTCTCAGACTCTTTGAGCTTTACGGGGTCGATTTCACAGGGTTTGTGTTCTGCGCAAATCTGTGAAGATTTATAGAAGTATTGGAATATCAATTCATGACTCTTTTGCAAAAATTTCTCAGTGGTGCTGCAGATAATGTCTCACATTTTAAACAAACACTCTCACTAAAGGAAAACAATGCACTTTCACACCTCATCTATGATGGGTTTGAGCGTGACTTGCAGGTAGTGCATTCCTGCCAGCTTCATGGTCTCATCAATGCATTTGGAAGTCAGCGAGTTTCCCCGGAAAATGGTGTTAGGATCCCTACAGAGAGGCAAGTGTGTTAGTTTGTTGAGCCAGGATCAAAACTGCAGCTTCATAAACATGACTGTAAAAGAGTCATTTAGAAATTACATTCCTGTGGCTGTTCGATGTTGGCATACGACCTCATGACCCGTTTTTTAAAGTCACTTCAATCAATAATCTCTAACAAAGTAACCATCGTGATTCAAGAACACATCTGCACCTGATTTAGCAGTGAAACTCACGTGGATCAATATGGAAAAATCTTCAACACTGCTGTGTCTTTGATGCTGTGATAAATACACTTTATAGAAAGGACTTTATTTTTAACTACACCTGCATAACATCGAAAATTATTTGTTGTTGAGCTGCAGTTTTTGATGTTATTCAGTGATAAAAGATGCAATGAGACACTCACTGCGTGCGGTTGACTTCAGCGTGAGCGATGGCGCTGATGAAAGGCACAATCTTGCCGTAGTGGAGGAACAGACGCACGAGGGGAATGGCGGCTTCTTGCTTCTCTCGACACACCTCCCCCAGAATATGAGCGGTGGACGCCGACACAGGCTGAACAGAGGGGAGGAAACATTTAGCATTCGAACAGAAAAGCTGCTGCAGGACAAAAAAATGTCCGAGCACGGCAGAGAGGCCTCCATGTGCACATACCCCGACGTTTGCAGAGTGCAGCAGCAGATCTCTGAGGGGAGTGTAGTGTTCGGAGGGGAAAACGTGGTCCTCAGTGTAAACGATGTTCAGACGCAGAGAACCGAGCTCTTCCACCTTCACTGACTTCCCCCCATTGTCCCTGGGCAGGAGAAAGTACCTGAAGAAGAAAAAAGAGAGAGAAATCTTAGGGTCTCTGGTGCTTTAAGTGGACCGGTGTGTATCAATGCACAATACCCCCACTTCTTGATTTTACCCCCTGGCATATCGTGATGTTTTACAGCGTACTGGGATCTCTCACAAGCTCCCAGTACCCTTTCCTGTCCTCTCCGTATCAGAGCATGTCTTGGCGATTCATGACACTTAAATTACATTAGGGTGCACCACGTGACGCTTGCCTCTATTTTCTCAGACTGCGTGACGCTCACTCAATTGTTCTCACCAAAAGTGGAATGCCACATTAACACTAACTCACCAGTCAGAGCAATGTGGGATGAACAGGAAAAAAGCAAGGGAATAAAAAATAGTAATGTTTTCATGATTCCAAAAGGGCACAAAGAGAACACGAACTGGAACGGATTCTGATGAGAATCAGACAGTCAAATATTACCAAGGCAGAAAACTAAAACTTTAATTTTGTGAAAATCAGCATTATCTTATAGTATCTGTTATTCACTGTAGAAACTCAGAACCCTGACTATTACTTGAATGAATGAATGAATGAATGAATGGAACTGATGATTTGCAAATACCGGCCGCCTGATTCACATGCCAGCAGGTGAATAAGGGGAGTACCAGCACATATGTTTTTCCACAGAGCACTGTCCCACACACCGGGCCGACGGTCGGGAGTCAGGACTTGTCAGGGCCATTACAGAGAGTCGATGCTGCTGCTCAGCGTGGTGTGAGCAGCAGCGTCAGAACTGCTCTGCGCTCGTCTAAGGCTCTTTGGCCAATTCAACACATAGTATCAGTGGCGACTTGTTGGTGAAAGAAATCACTCCAATTGGCTGTTCAGGTAAGCGGATTAGCGCACGAAAAAAGACATGGAAACAGAGAGAAACGTCCCCTGAGCCTGTCAATGTTGTTTCCGTGATTACACACATTTAGCGAGACTTTTCCATATTTTTCTCCTTGGCCTCTTCACTGGCACCATTTGTTACTTTTTATCCCAGATATTATCAGTAGGAAGAGGCTATATCATTGAGGGTGGGTTCAAAAAATGCTACTGAACCATAGCAACAGTTTGTGTATTTGTGGAGAAGGATTTTGAACTGGTGCAGGCGCAGCACGTACAAGCCTGTTGGTCGTCAGCCGTTGTCTTTGCAGTGTGAACAACGCTACTTGCAAGGGACAAAATGCGACGCAGCAGTTCATCTTTGTCGCAGCTTGTTTGTCGTCGGTTTGGTGTGCAAGAGTCCTTAGATTGAACATTCAGATTCTCTGAGTGATCCGATTTTAATGAAAATGAGAGGAATGACGTGACATAATGTGCTACTCCTGTTAAAGCTGCACTAATCAAAATTTTTATTTAAATAGTGATAAAAAGAAAAAAAGTTGCCTGAAGCAAAATATAAAAATAGGCTCTTTTGAGTCATCATTCATTCTCAGTTTAAATTTTTAAAAAAATCTGCCATGAATGCACTTGTTGCTACGGCTCTGCTGTTGCTACTGCAACACATGTTCATGTCAGTGATGCTGAAATCGAACCAGCCCGACCCCAGCATGAGTACAGCAGAGGACTTGTTCAGTGGAATAAAAAACATAAAACAGACCCAAAATGACCCAATGAGATGATGTGAAGTGTGAGTAACGTTCTTCTCACCATGCGTCGTGGACTCCTGCCTGACCCAGGACCCGGAGAGGAACGCGTACACCTCCCAGGAACTCGTCCCCGAACTTCAGGTTGCTGGCGTTCCACAGATCCACCCTGAACACAAACCACAGACGACAGTTTCAACATGTAGACGCTTCAACGACACCAAGCTGAGTTCTGTTACTGCCACACTGTGCCTTCAACCAGCTGCTGGCTCACCTCAACGCCAGCTTGTCCACATCCTCTTCCTCAACGTCAAACTGCCGCTTTGTGTAGCTTAATGGCCGCGTCACCTAGAAACACAGACAGATAAATCAGACGTCAGTATTTTCTCCTCCTAGTTTCAGAATCATTTTAATGCCGAACATTGAGGTTACAGATTACACAATCACAGCTTTTCAAATTTTTCTTTGTCATCTATGCTGCTACATCTGATATCTTCGTGTTTGTCTGACCGCAGGCGGGATAAAACAAACAAGTTTTTCCACCTTAAGATCTAAAAATTTACAGGTCATTTTTTTCAACATTTACAGACAAAAAACACCTTTTATCAAGAAAATAATTGTTAGATTACTAAAAGAAAGAAAAATAAGTGCAAGCTGCAGTCTTTAATGAGAGATCATATGCTTTGCCAGTGTGTTGCAGAGCTTACGATAACCTTTTGTAATGTGTAAAGCCTTATTTTCTGTGCACATTTGCACACTTTTTTTTTTTTGGGAAAACTAGCAGTGATTTAACCTTAAACCAACTCAAACTCTAAGCCCACTTTATGGCAGATTTTTGACTCAGGTGGGAATCAATAAAAATCAGAATGTGGCAGGGAGAGGGTAAAGTCAAAGCAATAAAAAGGGACAGTCACATGACAGAAACATGATAGATGGGCCTGTGTTTGCGTGTTGATGTGGACCCCTGTGTGTCACTCAGGGGTGGGGAGCTGCAGGCAGAAAGCACCGCGGGGTCCTGCTCATGTGGTGGCGGGGAATAAATGAGACGGTCTTGTCGGATGGAAATCAATGGGCCAGATTGTTTGGTGGTTTGTCCGAATCAATCCTACTCTTGTCCTGCTGTCTTCTAACGCTGCAGCGGGAAGGCCACAGGGAGGGGCGACACAAAAATGTCAGCGCAGTGCTGCTGGTGATGGAGGGTTAACGGGGGCAGCGTGAAAGCGGGTTTGTGTGTGAATGTGTGTGAACGAAACATATGTGTGCAGATGAACTCATCAATATAAACGGATGTAAACTGTTCATTTTTCTGATTTTATGTATTTCTGAACACATGTATTTGAACTATTAAAAGAGAAGTAGTATGAAAGTGAGTTTTTGGGAAGTGTGTACAAAACATAAGAATAAATAATGAAAGAAATATTCACACTTGTGTATTTTTAGGAATATGAGAAAAGGATTGAAAAGGACCAAAGAGGATTGTTTTGGACGGGCACCGTAACATTATGATAGACTTCTGCAGCTCCGTCCATAGCAACAACAGCTGTGCAGAGGAGAAGTTGTGGTGCCTGTTCAGTCCGAACATATCCCCGGGTATGGACTACTTAAGGTATACCCTTTAGCTATTAGGTGGAAGGACCTAAATTTGAACCCAGGGCCTTTTTGTTGTGAGGAAACAGTGCCAACCACTGAGCCACTGCACATTAATATAGACGATAATCTACTTTCTATTATTTTTGGGACAATATATCTAGTTATATACAGTGATTTCATGGGAATAGTGTCTAACTTTCTCAGCAGCAGTTTAGGTAAGATACTTTTTTGTTTTAACATGACACTGCTCCCATGCACAAAGCCAGGCCTTCTGGCCCAATATTAGGCTGCGACCTTTCTGATGCTCCTCTGGCTGATGGGATCAAATCCCTGCAGCCAGGTACCAAAACCAGAGTTAAGGGTTATATAACAGCTTATAAATGTCAATGGTTTTATGGTGAGAATATCAGCAACTAAACTGTACATCAATACACAACTGTGATGTTCAGATGTTTTTTGAGCTCAGTGTACTATCTGACTGCCAGCAAGTCGATCTGAAATAAATCACACACACCTCAAAGTAGAAAACCTCCTCAAACTGTGGATTGTTGGTTTTCCGCTTCACCTTGGTCTTCTTGGCTTCTGACCTGAGAGGAGCAGAGACACGCAAAGAGATAAATTCCCGTTTATCCAAAATTAATCCATCCAATAACAAAGTTGCGTCGTAAATGGTGAAATCACATTCAGTCGTGGGAGAGATCTGACCTTGAGGGTCCTAGTAAGGAGACAGCTGCGTAAGGATCACATTGACCGTTGACGATTGGAAGACCTTGGCACTCCAGCACTCTGCAAAAACACACACAAACCATTAACGGATAAGCAAACTACTGTGCAAGCATATTCCTGTACACACACACAACACACACGTGACCTCAGTGGATTCCCTGTCCTTGACCAGTGACTGAAAGGAGCCTTCTGTTGTTTTGATACATTATTGATATCTTGCTTCATGGCGATGCACTGTGAAAGATCAGCCATATTTTGATGCAAAGATTTGTACATCAGCAGGAATGTAGCACAATATCAAAAGCCAATGCAATGGTATGTTCATTTAAAAGGAAAAGGCAATACATTTTTTAAACAATGGTGATATATAATTGTGCTCTCAGTCTTGATCAAATACTTGTGATTAGCATTTTAAAATAAAATCTAAAAATCTAGCAGCTTAAAGTGCAGCATAATATTTCCAAGACTAAAGATCAATAAGTCCAGTATTGAACATCCTTTTCTAGGTGAGCAGAAACCCTTCACAGTGATAATAAATCTGTTGTGTGGTTTTATGAGTTTGTTTTTAAGGGTTTCTGCATTTGTGGTGATAGTTGTATCTTATTTCAAAAATGTCTACTGAATTGACATGTGAATTAATACTTAATTTTAACGATCTGTAAAAGTGTTTGAGTGACTGTAAGAAGCACAACCACAAAATACGTCTGAAAAGAGGATTAAAACAAAAATCCAGTAAACTACCTCTTTTCCACACACATAAAACATCTGGTCCATTCATGCTGCAGCTCGCTCCCACGCCACGAGTCATTGCGGGTAAGTTTTGGACGACATTAAGATCCCTTTCAGCATTTACTCAGAATGTGAAACTGGCCCCTGGTGTCAGAGCTAGGTGTGTCTTTATGAAGGAGAGGTAGAAAACAGCGAGTGGAACAGATGAAAAGAGATGGAGGGAAGTAATTCCATTTGAGCTGCTGGCGCAGAGTTGAGCCAATTTTAAATCCTGTGTGATCAGCAACCACATACACAGCACAAAGACCACTTGAGAGATACTGGAGAAAAATAAAACAAAAAGCAGAGGAGATCATATCTTGAAAAGAAGGGATAGACTCTTGACTTTGCGGCAGAGAGATCAGGGTATGAGGGAGATACAGAAAACAAAAGTCAGGTAGGATTTAATCCTCATATGTGGGTCCAGAGTCAGACTCAAGAATCTCAAATCTCCAACACAAACAGTGAAGCATTTTCTAGCTCAGTAGAAACGATTTGATCCAAATCCCATTTCATACAGTCATGCATGTAAAGATTTATGCACAGTCATATAGAAAACAAATCTATTAACATTTTATGTAAAAAATACAGTTATCATACTTTACTTAGATACAGAGTGGCTAAGTCACGCCCCTTCCAGTGGGACCTTATTTTGAAAAATAACTTGTACAGTAGTCAGTGGACAGAGACAAATTCTTTTTCTGTCCTGTTTAAATTGTGCCCTTATTCTGTAATATGATGTTTGTCATTTTTAAAGATAATTTTACAAATCAATTAAGTCGCAGTTTGGTGAAAACAGTTAAGTACCACTTAGTTTTTGTGAGACCGCTCAGTAAACTACGTCTCTCGTTTCGCACAATATACATCACCAACGCTAACATGGCTGTTACTTTAGCACAGTTTCTTGAATTCCATCAGAACGAGGAAAAATGTATTGAAAAAGGTAAAAATCATTACAAGCATGGGCATGTTAAGAGCTGCAGCTAAGCAGAGAGTTAGTCAGTTCTGTAAAACATTGTTGCTAAGACGTCATGTGACAATTGGGTGTGTCGTCTTTCTAAATGCGTATTTTCAGTCTTGTACTGCGACATTCTTGACTTACAAAATTATCTTTTAAACTGACAAACATCATATTTGAGATAGGCGATGCAATTTAAACAGGATCAAAAAATTATTTGTCTCTTTTGATTTACTACTGTTCATATTTTTTTCAAATGAAGGCCCAAAAGTAGGGTTGCATGACTTAGCCACTCCATACGTATCTTGTCATGTTGAGATAGTGCAACCACTTAAAAATATATGAAAGCAGACAATAAATACCTCGAAAAGCTATTCAGATAATTATGTGAGGTAGTTTGAAGAGTTTGCTGTATAGGGAGTAAACACAGAGAGACTGACGTTTTTGTTTCATTACATTTCGGCACCTTTAGTACAGATTTCCTCTTTTATTATTTTCTTTAACTGTTTTGAATATGCTTATTTATACCTGATGCAATACTGTTGGCTTCTTTTGTTTTAATGTTAGTGTGCTTGCCTACAAACTTTGCATGTAGTATGGATGTTGTCTAAAAAGATACTAATGTTTGATAGAGGTGGTAAAACACATGTTTAAATATCACACTTCATGTGTTTAATACACTAATCATAATTAGGGACCACAGGATATTAGATTTTTGGGGCCAGTGCTGATACAGATATTAGGCAGCAGGAAAATTCCAATAACCAATATATCGGACAATATTATATGTACACAATATCTTCATGTGGTTATCGAATACTTGTGACAAAGGTATGAAATCCAGGCAGGATATTTCACTAATATATTATTACATAATGGACCCCCATCTGCTGGACAAACTATGTCATTACACCATTTTAAATCACTAGTCCAAGCATTTTCTCAAGCCTTAAAAAACAGTTTTAATACTGACACACTTTAGAGATCATGTACGCCGATACGTGTATAGATATCTACAAAAGGCTGATATCAGCCAATAATACTGGCAAACCCATAAATCAGCCGGGTCCCAGTCACAAAACTACAGTATGAAATTATAGTCTCTACTCATTAAAGTACACACACCTGCTTACTTTTCAGAAAACAGTCAAACAAGCAAATATGGTTTGCTTTTTCTATCTCATGCTGATGCTTCATTACAGTGGATGTCTGAGTAAAAAGAAAAAGACCAAATAGCGAATTAACGAATTGATCACACACTTGTCCTCCTCGGGGTTAAGCCGTCACACACATACACAAAAGAGTGTAAGTACCAGCTTCAAAAACACATATGAGAATAATCTCTCGCTCTCTCTCACTTCCTGTCCGATGACATCATACTGTAAGGGGATTAGTGCCCAAACAGGACAGGACACCCAGCAGGACGAATCACTTCCTGTGTGTCATGGTGATGCACCACTACTCACAACACATGATGGATTACACAGCAAATCGCAGCGCTGCCCGCAACTGAACTGACACACATGCGGCAGCTTGCAACACCCAGCTGACACACACACACCCACCCACACCCACACACCAGTTCCCAATAAGGAATAAGGAGTGGGCTGGGTTAAGCATCACTAATGCCAGAGCGCTTCCTGTCCAGTAAGCCTGTTTATATAACCCCTGCTTGGCCTACTATCCATCCCTCTCTCTGTCTCCCTCTCTCTCATCAGCGCTGTGAGCTCTGACATGCCAGACAGTGGTGGTGAGGCAGACTTATTTGTTTTAGCTGACATTACTCACTTTAGGTCAATGTGCTTCTTTTCTACTCCCACGTATCCTGTCAAAATCAATTTCATGTAAATAACAGGGAAATGACTTACATCATAGTGCCAAAAACCACCAAACGGATGTGATTATGAGTCAGTGTAATCTTAAATCAATCAGGGACATGAAAAAACAAGAATTTTGTCATATGATGCTTCTGACCCCATATGTCTACATTTCTGTGTGTCAGCATTTTCCAGGTGGAGGAAGCGGCTTTTCTGCTTAAGTAAAACTGACAGCACCACACTGTAAAAACGCTCAATTACAAGTTAAAGACATCCATTTAAACTATTACTTTAAGGGGAAAATCTGTCACTGTTAAAGGCCGTTTGAAGGTCTTGGGCAGTTTTACCAAATATGTGAGAATAGTAGAATAGACTGGCTAACACAAGGGCTGTACTAAAAAATCAATATTTAGCGCAATAGTTATTTTTGTGATATCTGTATCATATGGTGACCGATGAATCGGGATGCTTATCGCACTGTGAAGTCCTTGCCAAACTCCAACCTTAAAGTTTAATGACACAAAAGAACACTTATGCACTTTACTTCCACTTTACTTTTACTTTTACACTTTTACTTTCTGTGTGTCCACTGTTTCAGTGTGTCCGGATAAAGTGTAAGTGTGCACTTGAATTTCATTTTTCATTTTGATGTTATGGCAGCTAAGTAAGTGTGTCTTGTGATTTTCCAATACCACTCAAATAAATTGTAAAGGAAGGAAAGGACAGTGTGGTAAAGATGATAAATTGCCTTCAGTGATGTCACTTGAGTCAGAGACAATTAGAGCTGAGGGCTACAAGTTTGAAGATGAAGAAAATCTCGGGGTGTAGAGGAAGAAAAAAGTGAGCTCTAACAGCTCGAGGATACATTAGCCGAATTAGTCAATACAAAATCAGTTGAACTTTTAAATTATTTACTCAAGCGTAAGAAGTATTAGCAGAATTACATAAGTATTGAAAGTAAGCATTCTTACACATTAACCCCAAGGATGTCATATTATTGTACATTATGTTATTTGGTTATTTTCAACCAATGTATTAATGTGCAAGTATTGTTTAGAATAGTATTTGTTAAAGGAAGTGCGGATTTTAACTTTATATACCGCTGAATGATGATCATGAGTTGTATTTTGTAAAATCTCTATCTCTTAAAATATTAAATAGCTTTCAGACAAATGTAGAGCAGTAAAAGCACAATGTTAACCCCTAATATGTGTTGAAATATCAATAAAAAGTAGCATTAAACAGAAACGTGTTTTATTTTTTTTCTATTAATTGGTTCGTTAGGTCTGTAAAGCTGAATGGACGCAGCTCCCTCTCTGTCTCCCTCATACACGTGTCTTCCTAGAGAAATCTGACTAGATGACCTCCTGCTCTAAGCTCCTTACCCACAGCTGGCTCTGGGAACAGAGCCACGTTGGCTCATCATCAGACGTTACTGCTGCATTTTACAGAAGAGGAACTGGAGAGCAAACAAGCATGCACACATGCACGCACATAAATCCATCCATAAGCATGTCAATGATCCCGTGCAAACGCTGAAGTTCACACATCACATGCATGTTCAGTCCCCTTTTAAACACACAGCAGCAACACAAACAGAAACGATGCAGTGAGGGAGACTCATGAATTCATGACCGCCACATCCACAGCACACTAACTCACACACTCCACAGCAGATTTATTCTAAACAAAAAGCCCTAACCTCCAACCATCTCAATGCCTGTTTAGAGCTGTTGCTGGGCAACAAGCCATGCAACCTGGAACGAGGATGATGTGTTGCATCAGGTACATTTATCCATTATATAGCGTCCTTAAAAATTCCAAAATGTCATGTAAAAGTCATGGGATGTACATAATGCCACATTTGATGGATGAGAAAAATACAGTCAGGTGACTCAACAGCTACTGGGGATGACACAAAATGAGGATATAAAGTGTCCAAGATTTCACGTTAGAATTGGTGAGGCTGTACTAAGACATAGCGCTGCTGCATGCTAATGCTAAAGGATGCTAACTCTTCAGAATGAAGATATTCAGATTTTCTGCTGTTTAGCGTTTGCACTGTTCTGCATCTTTGTTTCACACATTAGCATGCTAATATTTGCTAATTAGCACTAAACACAAAGTACAGCTGTGGCTGATGGGAATGTCAGTTTTTGTATGTATTTGGTCATCAACAAAGTGAATTTTGACCTGATTTTGGCACTAAAAGAAAAGTCACATGATAACCAAAGTCATCAGGATTTATTCTATGGGGACCAGGAATTTTT
Source organism: Naso brachycentron (assembly GCA_029874485.1). Lineage (NCBI taxonomy): Eukaryota > Metazoa > Chordata > Actinopteri > Acanthuriformes > Acanthuridae > Naso > Naso brachycentron. The sequence continues at coordinate 10,517,908 of JAQFJA010000001.1, forward strand.
TGGAAAAATATCTCAGGATTTTTGAAATATTTTGGTTTGACCAGAGCTGTGGAATGACTGTAAGGAGCTATTTACAAAACTGCTAGTGGTCGCAATTATGTATCAGCCTTACACAAATATAAATGTCCCGTAATTTCTTATTTCAAACCAAAAAAAAAGTCTTTCTACTGAGCCGAAATCTCAATCACATGTGTTATTATTGAACAATTAATGCCATTAGCCGAGCCACTCATTTGCATTAGCTCCAGCCGGGCCTGTAGCCTCCTTCTCGGGCAGCAAGAGAGGCCAGAGCCCCGCTAGTCAGATGTTAGCTCAGCTGTCCCTCACATCTGCTCAGTGACAATGTGATGTTATTTCAAGCACAAAAACGTCTGTTTGTCTCTTTCTATGATGCATGGCGAGAGGGAATCTCAATCACAACATCATGTCTGTCTGTATGGCTGGCTGGGCCTGGGTTAAATATAAAAATATGCTTGGCTGCTCCTTATTTGCTTTGGCGTTTTATAAAAGTGGTGGGGGCCAACGGTTTTTAAGGGTGGGGGTTCACATGAACTAACATGAACTTGCGGCCATCCCGACTACCAAAACAAAGAAACTAAAAAGCTCGATAGCAACAAATAGTGATAGCATCAATACGTCACTAGCTCTTTACATAGCAAAACATGTTTTTTCCTGCAATCAAATAAGGCTGAATTCTGTATTTAGCTCCTTTAAGTTGCAATAGAGTCTCACTTCCAGTGGGGCTTAAATCTTTAAAACAAGACGCGACACAGAATCCTCTTATAATAAAAACTTTTTTTTTAAATGGCAGAGAAATAATCATGGTGATAGGATGTGTTCAGGGAATTCTTCTTTTTTTCCTCTCTTTACATTAATGGCAAAAGTCAAAATAAAAACATGAGGTGTCGAGTTCTTATGCACGAATAACACAGAGCATGTGGAAAAAAAAAAAAAAAAAGCAAAGGGATTTGAATGTGTAAGTGTGTGTGTGTGCAGTCTCACCGTGTGGCTAGTTTATGGTTGATGACTCCGCTGTCTGTGATGACTTCACTCAGACGCAGCTCCAGGTGCACTTTTCCCTGCAGGACACAAAGAGACACTTTTTATAGGCACACCTTAGAATTTAAATATTCAAAGTTCAGCAGAATAACCTCAGTGTCCAGATAACACTGGTGTCCACCGCACAGTCAGGTGCCCAGGGACAGGAAGCATCTTTACATCCAGTAAAAACCAGTTTGTGTGTGTGTGTGTGTGTGTGTGTGTGTGTGTGTGTGTGTGTGTGTGTGTGTGTGTGTGTGTGGAACAGAGCTGGCTTGTGACATTACACAATTTGAAACCTAATCCAGTCTTCGAATGTCAGCTTTTTAAACCTGTTTAAGGCTTTGTTACAATCCATCTCTCACAGTGAATAACCTAACAGGTTCAACCAGGGGTCTCCTTCAACTTATAAAAGCGTGTCATCCCTCAAACATATTATTCATCAAATGTGGAGATGCAAGTTTTTTCATGAGGCAGTTTAAAGTTGACAGTCCAGCTGTTTCTCTCCTAGACTCAGTTGCTAGTTTACGAACTCTTAAACTTTAAGTAACCCCTTGATTAAAAAAGACATAGTTATATACATATCAAATCCTGTGTCTTATGCAACGTAAGAGCTGTATGAGGCTGGAAATCGTTTGTACGAAAGCTTGATTGAGAGTAAGTGCCAAAAATAAACATAGAAACACAAATTTATTTTTTACAAATTCCTTTACAAAGCAAAAATAGACAACTTTGGACATCATATGAAAAAATCCGCAAGCCCGGATATCATGCTGAAGTTATTTTCCTTGCAAAGTGATTGGATTAATGACATAATGACAGTGTAGTGCTGCAGCTGTCTAGAAAAGCTCATTTAATTAACAGCATCAGTATGCAAACTCACAGGCGTTTCTCTTTCTGGCCGATTCAAGCAGAGGGAACAAACACACGCACTTACACATGTGCGCACGGGCCAAACAATGTGTCCTCTATTGAAAAGAGAAGAGAGACACTCTATCTTCCTACTTCATTTGATCCATCTCCCTCGCTTTCTCTCTTTTCTCTCATTCTCTCACACATCCTTCCTCTCCCCGGCTCCTCCATGAATGTGTCTCTGTTTCAGATCCCTGCTGCAGGGCTGCACACACCCATCTGTCTGCAGATGTTACTGTTCACTGTCTAGCTCACTGTCTGTGTGTGTGTGTGTGTGTGTGCGCGTAGTACTATGTGCTGAGTGTGTGCGTTCCAGTGTGCATGCATGTGTGTAACCATGTGTGGGTGAGTGAGACTACTGAATACTGAATAGTAGAAAATGTTGCACATGTAGGTCAGCAGCTCCAAACATTACTTGACAATTTTCCAGAATCACAAATGAGTCTATACAGCAAAAATCAAACATAAAGTTAGTTTTCTTTGTCTTTAGGGTATTCATGTATTTACCAAACTTAGGTCAAATATTCATATGTTGCACAATAACATTCATTTTTCAGCTTGTTAATAACTCTTTGAGAAAATCCCAATGGGAGGCTCCAACTGCATGTCAGATAAAACAGTTTATTATCAAAAAAAGCTTCAAATTTCACTTTTATTGCTTCCATAAACTGCAGATTTCCTCCATTTATTGCACTATGACAAACAGTTGCAGACTGGGAAAGGGTCCATTTTTATCAGTTATCAGTAGACTCCTTTTGAGTTGTTCCTTATGTTTGGACTAATGTTTTTTGCCATCTTGATTGTTTCTCAGTGTTTTAGTTACATGAATAACAGGAACGGGAATCACAGGGTATCCCATAATACGACGCGCGATACGTGGCCTATAATAACTATAATATCACGATAGAGCGACTCAGTGATATATGATATATATACAAGACAATCATACAATCATACAAATAAAATGTCCCTAAACAGGTAAAGTGCAGGATTTATTATTTATTCACTGCAATTTGGTATCAGTTTGACAGAATTTGACACAAACTGAGATCAATTAATTTACAAGTTGTTTACAATTCTGTAAATTACATTTACAGAATTGGAACAACAATAAAAACAAACTAGTGTAAATAAATACACATTTCTTTAATAAAAAAAAAAAGGCACATATAAAAATAAATACACTATTAATTTTAACTTACTTAAATTGGCAGTGGAATCTGTTTAAAGTGCCATATTATTTTAATGTGAAATATCAATATTTGATGCCAGTGATTTGGTAATTATATCTCAAGAGTCGGGACGATGATATATTGTCGTGTCCATATTTTGTCCCACCACAAATGAATAGTGTAACGACCGAGCAACTACCACCTGAATAAGTGGTGAAAGGTGTGTGAAGCCAACAGAAACAGTTACATGGCTTAGAAAGATGGTTTGAATAGTTTTGATCTGCGTTTACCTTTATCAAAAGAAGTATGGACTTTTTTTCTAAAACAGTAAAAGCCTGTTATTATCAAGAACGTAGAATATATATATATTTTGATAAAAACTGAGTGAGTGACCGACTGATCACAAAACTAGGCTGTGATGGAGGAAAACAAATTCATGGAGAGCTGGGTGGCTGTGACCCTGCAGGTTCAGATGTTTTGGGTGCACACATGTTGTGTTTGTTTGGGTTCTGCCCCGCCCTAAACCTTAACATGCAGACAAACTTTCACACACGATGTGTGCAGGTTAAGTGTTTGAGGCTGGCTACTGTTTGAAATGTTTTGGGATAAATACATTTTTACAATCAGCTTGGTAGGTGTCTTGAACTGAAACTGACAAACAAAACAATTGGAAAATCTATGAGGAAAGAAGAAGAGATTAGGAGAACTGTTTTGGTGAAAATGTGTGAGTGTGAGAACGTGTTTGTGTTGTCTCTCTGTACTGACCTGCACCTCTGAGTCAGCACTGACAGGCTGGAGCTGAAACCAGGTGTCTTTGCCATGATATTTCTGCAGGTCCTCTTTCTTCACCGCAACCTTGCCTAGGCACACACATTAACATGGAGAGACAAATGAGCTCAAAACATAAGTCACTTAACGCCTCATAAAAAGCCGACATGTTCCGATGCAAGCTAAAACAAACACTCGACAAACGCCCACACACGCTGTCAATCCGCACACCAATTTTCTTTCTAGTGCATGTAGGCACCAGGTGCAGAAATTCACCCAAAGTGCACTGTCAGTGAACCTGTCACCTCTGCCCTGAAACTAACAAGTCAATTCTCTGTTTATAGTGTTCACAACACTTCTGACACACACACACACACACACACACACACACACACACAAGCAGTGATAGAGTTGAAGATGCCGTTGACAAATCACCCCCTGTGGAAGGATTTTCCGTTTGTGGTTGGTGGTCACACAAACCAACATACATGGCACACCCAATAACACAGGCGAAAACATCCGTTCGCACACAAAAAGCGAGACACACACCTAGTTAGAGCTAAAACTGTAGCTCTGGTACCACGAGTTGCTCTAAAGTACCTTTAAGGAATCATTAAACATCATGTGATATGCCTCTGGGTTTATTGCTGAGTATGTCTGTTTAGGTTAACTTTATTTAACATAGACCTCTGATGTTCTTGTAGGCAAAAAAAAGTTAAAATTTACAGAAAAATAAAATTAAGGTTGTTGTTTTACATTACAACAGAATTCTACTGATGTTTCATAAAGGTGAAAAGCTGCTTTAGGTGCTGTGAAAACACATAAAAGCCTGTAACATGAAGCTTATATCTCCATTTAAACACACCATGAATCAAAATCCAGTTCATCTTCAATGCTAGGATGTTCGTTTATAGGGAGTTTGCAACAGACAGAGCCACATTTTACTCACCAATACTGGAGTCCCTCCTGAAGACGTCCCTGTCGAAGATGTAGAAGGAGAGATGTCTGAAGCTACGTGGAATCTCACAGTAGAAATCCTCCCCATAGAACGGGCTGGAGAGGAGAGGAGAGGGGAGGCAAATGATGAGAGAATCATTTTATCTGATCAAGCATTTTTGTACAAACACAAGTGTTGTTTCACATATTCAGCTGTCAAAAGGTGACAAAAAGGCAAGTTTTAAGGGGGGGAAGTAAAGAAAATTAAATTTGCTACAGAGATTGAGTGGCAGAGTCAAAAAATGCCTGTCTACAACAAACAAACAAAACCTTCTTAGTCATTTTTCTGCAACATGATCTTTCCAAACTGCAGTGCAAAGAGTTTCCAACAGTATCAAAATCAGAGATACAGAGAAAAGACAAGTTTATATTATGACAAAAAAGCACAAATCTGAAGAACATTACATTCACCAGAGAAAGTAATTTGTAATTATTACCGTATATATACACTTATCTCACAATTATGAAAACTGGATATGAGATTTCTTTGCATGGTGGTAGTGGTGAGGGGGCATTTCTACACAAATTTTGCCTTGAGGCATTTACAATTATTAGAAATCATGCTGTTGTAGTCTGAGGCTGAACTGCACAATGTAACGAGTGGGTCTTTAAAAGCAGGCAGTGATGGAACCAGGAGGCTACAAGGTCAATCTTCAAAATTTTCAATGAATGGGTTAAGTACAATTAAATGTGACATGTCATAAAAAATAAAAGCATGAAACTATTTCATCACTTAGACAATCTGCTGCTTTATGCCATCTTTAATGACTAGATGTGGACCAAATGTATTTCATGGAACAAACGGGTAAAACATATTTATACCTAATTATCGGCAACTGTTTTATTTGGACATTGTTCATTGAGCTTCATTACGTCCGTGTTTCGACGCTGTTCATCTTTGGCTGATTATTAATGTCTGGTTAATATTTGTCCAGGTTTTGTTTGTTGTTTTTTGTTGTTTCGCTGTCAGTGAACTTTTATCCTTTCATCCTTCTTGCCTAGAGGTGATTGATTATGACGCTGAATCACTCGGGCTGATCTAGACCACATGTATTTGCATGTTTCCGTTAATCATGTGGACTCTCCAGCTTGTTTGCATACAACAATGGTCCATTTTGTGACCACTGCCTGGAAGACACATCAACTGCACACACACTGGCTTTACCTAAATGACGACCATAGAAATCATGGCAATGAGAATCTCATGAGTTGAGCCCTGAGGGCCACTGCACACAATTACTAACTTCCTCTGTTACTGAGCAAACACGAAGACAAACGAAGGAATGGATGGCAGGCAGGCGAAGGGATGACTGCATTTATAAACAATCCTACAAACACAGGATCCATAAATAAATGTAATTTCATTATGCCAGTTGCAGCTCCGTGTGCAGGAAGGATTTCACTTGTTTCCGGCTCAGCCGAGTGAAAAATGTGAAATCTCTAGACTGCGTGTGATGAAAGCGGAACGGAATCGCAATCTACTCGGCCATCCATCATTTTTAGAGTATCTATAAAGCATCTGTGCAAAAAGGTTTATGTTTTGGTCATTAAAATTCCATTTGTGATACATTTCCAGTATGTCTGCCGTCTAAACATTTTCCCTTTAGTTTGCCTCGGTATGTGTGATATTTTCACTGTGTTTACAATAAAGCACCATGATACAGAGTTCGTCTGTAGCCAAAAAATTTAAGAAATGTGCAAACTTCAAAAATATTTTCATGGGGGACACAAGGTGAATAAACAACATGATCAGCATCTTGAATATCTATTTGAGATTGTGAACTATAACACTATCTCTAAGCTGAAGAAGGCAGGAAGCTATATTAACAAGGGCTAATGTCAGACATGTCTCGCCCCCATAATGACGTTATACACGCCGAGTACAGTGGGGGCAATATGGCTTTTAGACTGTCAGTAAAACCAACGAAGAAGACGAGCATACTCTTGCCTCAGAAGGAGAATGTAAACAGGACTTGAAAGCAGCCTAAAGTAACGTTGGCTGCCAAATAAAGAGAGTTGCAATAAAGATGAAAGTGAACATGTGTGTGTGTGTGTGTGTGTTGATAACGAGTTGCAGCAGCTCAACACATGTGAAGCTGTTAATCCAGCTGTGTTCTTAAAATCCTGAAGATTTAACAGCGTTATCGTAGCATCGCTAATAGCACGAGCTAATCCATTTGTCAGTATTCACTGTGCATGTTAGTGGATAAGCGTTGCAGTTAGTTTTATACTCTGACGCCTAATATTTTTCACTGTAATCTAAATGAGTATTGGAAAGTATTTTGTGAGTCTGTTGTTTTGTGTAGGCAGCAAACACTCGATTTTGCTGTGTCTCTGCATCGATGCAGAATCTTCCACGTCTGCATCAGAAAATTCCACACCTCTACATCAGCCACTTCATAATGCCATGATTGGTTAAAAACTTAAACATTTGCATAAAGGCTTGACATTTGTTACCTGACCAGCATAACGTGATAGGATTGGTTCTTGACGTGCCCAGAGCGATGCGATTGGTTAAAAGCACACACATGGAAAATACGGAACACACAGACACACGGAAATCCCTATACCTTCGGTCCTCCAGGTGGCGAGACAAAAAGGTTACGTGTTTAAGTTTTATACTATGTTAGGGTGGCTTCACACTAGGAGCCCGGGCCAGATTGATTAGTGTGAACACAAGCGTACTGTGCTCGGGCACGTTTCACAAACCATGCCGGAGTCTGCTTGAAAAGGTGGTCTCGGGCCCGATTCATGTGTAGGTGGGCACGGTCTGCATGAGATGTGAAAGCAACCGTGCCCAAACAAGGGAGTGGGCTTCTACGTGATGGGCTGTATGACAGCAGTCCTGTTTTTTTTCATGACGCATAGCTGTTCCTGCCTAAAAACCATGACACTGCAATTAACTCACATGCACGTAAAGAGGGAGCCAGGAAATTTTAGTTTGTTATTTGAAAACTTACATTTTAAAACGTATTCCTCTACTGCCACTGCTTTGTCCATTGTGTTCGCTTGAAAAAAATAAGTGGGGTTGCTTTTTCTTCTTCTTTGAGGGTATTGACGAACTGCAAATCAACTATGTGCATACCGCCACCTACAGTACCAAGTGTGCTTGGGCACGGAACGACGTTACTAATGTACAAGTGGGTCTGTGGGGGAGAGGGGAGGAGAAGCAATTGTGGTCGGTACAAAACAATTGTTCCTAATGTGAAAACACTCTTAGCATGGACTTTCTTCCTATAACAAAGTGGTTAAGATTTGATAATCACTAACGTACCAAAGCGACTTCTCGATGATCTTGGTCCTGAAGACCTCCTCTTGGTCCAGGTTGACAGTGCAGTAACAGTCTCTCATTCTGTTTGGCCCCGGGTACGGAGGGATGTTTTTTGCTTCTCCTGTACATAGAAAGAGCAAAAAGAGGAGAGTGAACAGTTATTATCTGTCATAACCAATAACAATGCATTCATTAAGGTATATTGCTATAAATGAGAACTAAAAGCAGGCAAAGTTTAAAGTAACTAGAGTTATGTTCACACCTGTTTCAGCTTTGAATAACAGACGCATTTAGTATCAGCTTAGTTCAGCTGAGGTGACTGCTTTTTCAGTGGACACACAAATATGAAGACAAGCTCTCAAAGACACATAAATGACATTATACATTCAACTGTGCGTGTTCATTTGTGTGTGTGTGTGTGTGTGTGTGTGTTTGTGTGTCTCAGATTTGTCAATGAAGGAATCTGCGTGGGACATTTCCTGAACCCGACTGGAGCTCAATCTGTTCATCAAACATGTGTGACAGACAGCACTCCCTTTCACAAGAATGTGGTCCAACCACCCACCAAGACACACACATAAACAGACACACACATACACACACAAAAACACAGAAACCACGCAGGTGGTGCTCGAGTCCCTCAGGAGCAATATGTTCTCCTTTATGAAGCCATGGATCCATGTTAGTCAGCTCCTCTGCTGCTTATTGTGTTTGTCTTCGCCCTGGGGACCCACAGGACTCTGTCGTCTATAGTTACATGCATGCTGGTCCAACATTGTCAGCGTTTGCTTCAATAACACTTCATTATCTGCATGGGAATCTGACGCCGCCGCTCAGCCGACAAGCAGAGCTGGAGCAAATGTGGCAGTGTTGTTTCTGGCTTTAAAAGAGTAACTTCTTCAAGATGACTGCATGAGTCTGCAGCCTTGTGCCGGACTCTTTCTCTTCAAAAGTAGATCCTAGAACAATCATAACCTCTTCAGAGGATCTTTTTGGACCTCTGGAGAGGTTACATGTCCAGTATTATAAAACAAAACAAGCAAATATAAAGGAAAAAAACTACAATACAACAATTTCTAACTCATATTGTGACCCTTTGTTTTAATCTTGGGACACAAACCATCTTGAAAATCTGCAAGAATTGCAGTAATACATGACTAGTGTAGCTTTTTTGTTGCATCTTTGGTTAAAGGGTCAAGCAATTAGAAAATAAACCCTCTGAAACAGCAAATTATCATTTCGACAACCTTTTCAAAGATAAACCTTTCTGTTGCCGCAGTACTTTAGCTTATTGAAGGCAGAACAAACATGCTATTATTCACACTGCAGCATTTCCATCCCTGGGGGTCGAAACGGGAGAGATTTGACACTTGACACCGGATAATTGACTGTAAAACAGCAAAACAAACAGGAAAGCTAACTTTAGATTAAAGATACTGGTTTTTCTATCAAAATATCTGCACATGAGCACCTCAGTAAAATTCTTTCATCAATTTGCGCTCTTAAGCCTGAAACATAGTGAAATGTTTATCATCTTTCGCTTCAGTGCTGAATGGGAAACACCACATCCGTCCAGCTCTGACAGATTTGCCAACAACTGTATCCTATTACAGAACCAGTTTTATATTCGAGAAGGAAGAGTCAGTGCTGCTGCTATGCAAACATATCATGTGCCATTCACTGGAAGGAGCTGAGGAACCAGATTAGTCATGAAGCGCTCCCTAACATGCAATTAAACTGTTTGGATAAAACCTGTGATTTATTTACACACTGGCAGGTTTGTTCTGCAGCCATGAGACCAACCAGTTCAGCAAAATCCATGCACTGCAATGTCACCGTTTGAAGCAGATGTCTGGATATATTTTATGTTTTTCTTACTGTAAACAAATATAATGAGAAAAACAAAATCAAGAATGAGTTTATCCTGCCACCAATATTTTTCTTTGTGCCACAGATCTCCACTGTTGTCCAAAAACACAACACTGTTCCTTCACTGTAATGAACACATAGTTTATTTTGAGTCAATCCCAAACACACTGTGCTGCTGCTGTAAACACTCACGAGAAGTGAGTCTAGGTCATATTAGCTTAAAGCTGCAGTGCCCAGCTGTTGTAGAAAGTTACTTTAAGATCCAGCGCGTAAGACTTAGAGAAATCTAGCAGCAGTGAAGTTGCAAACTGCATGTGAAAGAATATCCTTCCACTCATCCGTCCGCTGAAGAACGTACGGCAGCCATGAAAAAATGTGTCCATGAGTCATAGCTGTGTTTGAAACCATTCACTCATTCTTTCACTCACTATTCCCTAAATAGTGTTTATTATATGAACTGTAGTACAGGGGATGACTGAACGAGATTTCAGACACTACGCTGAAATTTTCTCAACAAAATTGTGTCACTAGATGCGACGGATATTCATGCAACACAAGTGAGCGTGCCCAGCATCACGTAAACAAACCAAGTGCTCAGCATTGAAATATATGGAGGTTGTGTTGATGTTGCCTGTTAATTTTTTTCAATGTTAAATCCCAAAGAACTTATCGAAATTCCAAGACGTAGAAATTTGGTGTTGTCAACTATGATTCTGTGCCCTGATCGCAACCTGTAAGAGCCCACGATCAGTTTAACTCAAGAGCTAACGCTTGTTCGCTCAGGAGCTAACCACTAATTTAGCAAAGCTGTTAGAATATAATTCCTCTAAACGTTTTGCTACTTTTGGTAAAGCTTTTGCTTCTCAGCACAAATGGAGGCGAGGGCAAACTCGCCTCAGGCATCTCATAAAATGACTTTGGTTAATTGACCAGCAAACTTCGATCAGCTACCATGCTAGCTACGATAAGCAAACCCTAACAGCTTTCTGGCTACTTCTTCTTTCTTCTGGAAACACTGGAGTGCATTGTGGCATACGGGAGTAAAACGTAGGGTACATTGTGTGTACACTCAAATTTGCTGCGCATTGTGGGTATTTTATAGTGAATGAAATAAACCGCTGAGAGTTCAAACACTACTACAAAATGGCGAACACACCATATGTAGTACACTACTTCTGTGATAGGGAACGGTTTTGATGCAGCTAATGTTTGATTCGTCTGTTTTGAGCTACTGCAGGGCGGGGCCACATGGCGGACTCTGTGGAAGAAGAACGACTCCCTCTGTAGGCAAAAAAGGATTTCTAAGTGATGATTACACATCCATTCTTATTTTCGGGTGATCATATTCCTCTTCTGCCATATTCCACAAATAAATCCCCCTAAATTCTTCACACTGGACCTTTAAACTACTCACATATTTTGACAAATTTACAATTTCAGCATCAACAAATAAGCTCGGATGAGGGCGAGGAAGTCAGACTACGCAGACATAGTTTGAGTTTTGCTCGTGTTTAGCACGAGTTTTGCTCGTGTTTACACGGGATGTCATCTGACCACATTGGAAATCAAACCGTCGCCACAGAGAGTGGGAAGACACGATAATTGCTTTAATATGGAGAGAACCGAACATGAACCACATGTTCAGACTGTTGCTCCAGAAAGGCATTTGTAGTTTAGTGCTCGGCGGTTCACATGACAAATAAGAAAAACTGATTTGTCAGAAGTAAAAAGAGAGGAACTTGAAAGAGAGGCTCAAACTCTGGTTCCCTCATACTGTGTGACGTAGGTGTGATTGTTGGAATGTCAGTTTCAGAAAAGCTACAGAAAAGATGGATACAATCTGCCAGAGAGGACGTTTCCCAAACTCTTAGTTTCTGAAGAAGCGCTGGTCCTTTCATAGAATTTTTTAATAACAAGAAACATTTATAATGCCAGATTTTTGTGGCTTGCTCTTTTCTTCCTACAATGTGCTGTTGCTATTTTTAAGTCTTTGAAAACTAATTATTTCAATCTACAATCCGAGTGACAAATGGCTGCATAATCTTCTCCTTTGGTCCGTAATTCAACACAGAGGATAAATATCAAACCATGCAGAGAAAAACATGGGTGATGAAGAGTCTCTATGAGGTTTAATATAACACAGTGCGATGACAGCTTCCCCTGAGGCTGATTCATACAGTGTGTGGGTCATTACACAACAATTCACAATAAAACAACATTCATTCACAAATCAAACAGACACCTGAGCTGTATACACGACACACACTCCACCGCTTGGGTTTGTTGTTACAGAACGCAACTCTGTCTGTGTTTGTGTGTGAGAGCGCAGCGATGACGCAAGTCTCCCTCATCTCTGTCTTTATCCCTTCACTTCCCACTGTTATTAAGTCTCGCTCCTGTCTCCTCTCTCATTTATTCTCCCACATTTATTTTATCTCCCTCCTGTAATCCTCCCCGTTTGCCCTGCGCTCCTGAATTCCCTTCAATCTCTGTGTTCCTGCCCTGTTCATTCATGCCCTGTGAGGACTCTTGATTGGATTGCACCATCCGGGTCATTCTAGTAACCAAAACATCATAAGATTAGCGCAGCTTTCTCAGCTCTGTTCGTGTGTGTGTTTAATGACTCAACTTGCAATGTTAAAGCAAATCTCTGGGCCAAACTAGAGCTACTGTGGTGCAAAAAACATCTACAAAAAAGGATGTGTCCACGCAATCCACTTTAGGATTATGTTTATACACTCAGGCATCTGTGTACATCACATACGCTGTGTGTTTTCTAGCTCCAAAAAAGGGTGTTTTTTACATTACTGCTGACCTTTCTGCAAACCCTCTCAGATTGATGGGTGCATTTTTCTGCGTTTTTCCAGCTGCCAACAGATTTCACTCATGCCAATGTGGCATGAAAATCAACTTGCAGAGACTTGAAATGCACTAAAGAAAGGTAATCCATCATGGTGAACATCTCGTCCTCTTGGGTTTTTTGTTTTTCAAATGGATGTGTGCTAATGTAGGTGAAAAGTTTGCTGCGTAGGTGGATCCAAGTGCAAATGTAAAGCCTCAACATCTACGGTTTTCAGACCAGCTGATCTTTCTTTCTCTCTACATATATGTATCTACCTAAACCAATATTTCAAGCCAATCAGCATATGGATAAATTGATACATAGATAGGTAACAAAAGATCGCAATAAAATAATAATAATGATATTTTTAAGACAAATCATTAAGGTTGTATTCAGACCAAATCAGGTGATCCGGCAAAAACGCAGGTTTTCTCATTCATTTGAATGAGGCCCGTCTGTTTTGGCTGCAGAGATCTGAGCTGCAGCGGCGAAAAAAAAAGTTAAAACCAACTCAACTATTTCGCAGTCAGTCACGTAAAGGGGCCGTCTATTGATCCCCACCCTTGGATTGGGGGAGGAATTGAGGACGGAATAGAGACGGAAAAAATGTGGCCTAATCGCAGCATCTCCAGACTACACTTGTGCTAAAAACATCAGATCATTGGAGAGGAGACTGCAACATTCTTCAAATTAATACACACACAAAAAAAAATCATAAATGCTGTGTTCTAAACCTTAATTTCTGCTCAGTTTTCCAGGGATTTGACTGCCACTCTTAATTGCATCATCTTGTTGCACCCTCTTCTTCCGCAATGGTTTAATGGCACCCGTCAAGATAATTAGCTCCACTGGCTGATTACCTCGGTGCACTCAATCTGCAATATTTGTATAACAGTAGTGGAACTTGCGCGTTTGCCACAAGGCCTGATTTGGTCTGAATGAGGCTTTATAGATGTGCAGAGACATCTTGCTGTTTCCTGTTTAGAGGAGAAGGAAGTGCTGGGCTGTTGTCTTTCTGGATGAGTTGATAAGCAGAAGCCACAGTGAGGGTGGAACGTACAACCTTCGCTTTTGCACATTTGTGTGTTTACGTTCATTGGTGAGTGTGTCTCTTGCAAAAGAAAGGATAATCCTCTTCAGTAACCTGCCATTCAACACTTAGATTAAAGACTTTATTACAAAACCAGAGTCTCTAATCCTCTGTCTCAGCCTGTCCATCAGTATCTCTCACTTTTTTTTATAACCTGCTCCACGTGCTGTTGTTTTTCTATTCTCCTTTTTGCCTGTGCAAGGCTTGTTTCAAATGCTCGCTTTCGTTTTTCTTTTTCAAAATTAACCTGATTTCACTTTCCTCTATTTCTGGTCGCTTCCCCTTTCCTCCTCCTCTCCCTCTTCTCCTTCCTCCAGAGGGCTGCATTTTCTGTCCTCGAGATTCAAAACAAGCAGAAAATAAAAACAACAACAACAGCAGCTTTCCCTTTTCATCAAGCGCCACTGCAGCTGCCCTTGGAGAATATCTTGCCCTCGCATCTAAGCGAAGCACACATCACAAAGACACACTCTTAGCACATGTGTGTGACTGCTGTGTGTTGTGCATGCAGAACGCGGGGGCGTTGAGCAGAACGGAGGAGAAATAATGATGACAGCAACACCCGAATGAGGGCGAGAGCAAACAGGAGACATCAAAAAGGGTTGACTCCCCCAGCTCGCTCCTGACGAGGAAAGTGAAGAAAAGGAGGCAAAATGAGGAAGCTGGAGTGATTGAAGCAACGTAATGGAGGCAGTGAATGTGCGGCTTTGTTCCACTTCCTCCTCTGTTGACGGGTTTCAGTCGGCCACACTTGCGTGTACAGTTACAGAGGCACCGCTCCACTCGTTATTCTAATCTTCTCTGACAGGAACACATTCGAGGATACAGAGGCGTGAATGCTTTCAGTGGCTGCGTGCTCGACTAGCAGGCCTGGGAAACACAGGGTTTAAGGACAGAAAGGGGGGGTTGTTACTGAGAAAAATACAAGCAGTGCACTCAATCAAGGGTGAGAGAGGAGGAAGACTGCAGCAACAGAGAGAGAGAGACAGAGAGAAGTCAGTCAGATAGAAAACTGAAGAGCGGTTAGCTTTGGAGAAAGCTACGACAGGAAATGAGATGAGGAGAAAGGAATTTCGACTGGGTCCAAGATGTAGTTTAAAAGCAATGAACAACCCAGTTACCCCCGAGTGTGTATTTGTATGTGTGTGCGTGTGTATGTGTTTGAGCGTGAAAGACAGAGTGAGATACACTGTGAGAAGTGAAAAAAGGACTGAAACACAATTTATTATCCCACAGTTAACACTGTGGCTCTTTGAAGCTTAAAGAAAATCAAAACAAGAAGCGAAACAAAACTATGAATCATGAGTGTCTTTCTGAAAATGACTTCACATAAGAATATTACACACACACACACACACACACACACACACACACGCACACACACAAAGCGGCAGCAATGACTTTGATCCCACAGGCAAATGTTGCTTTATCATTGAAGCCTGAAACCTGCATTTATTTACATTATCAATTAACTTTTTCATAACTCATTCACTCAAATGTCAAAAATGACAGACAACAACACAAACTGACAGTGTTCAGATCATAAAGTCAAAGTGTGTCCTGGAGTTTAGTGTCACACTTTCATAAAGTTTTGGGCACTTACGAGAACACAAGTGGTTAAAGCCTGTGTACCAACAACAAGACCGCCTGACTTTCAGTCCCTGCTCTGGGCTGGAGCTTGAATCCTACACTTCCCGTAATGCAATGATGTCAACAGACATTTTCTCAGAAATGATCAAACATAGAGTCCGTCATAAAGCGAATACATGAAAAACACTCTCACTGCATTATTAAATTGTCGAAGCTATTGTGTCCAGTTAAAATTTGAGAATCTGACAGAAACAATCAGCAAATTGCGCCGGCAGCTCAGTCCCTTGTTTGAATGAAAAAAAAAAAAAAAAGAAATGTCACTCTGGCAAAAAAAAGTTTAACAAGGTTCAACCTTTGCTGCAAAATGACATCACCTACCAGGGTGCTGCTGGCCAATCAAATACAAGCAAGCTCACACATGCAAACTACTCTCTGGTAGACTAATTTAGAATGTTAACACAGTTATTCTGCTGTTTACGTCTGTTTGTGCGATTAGGGTAACAAAACAACAAACTGTTACCACCATTATAACTTGCAGAGCTGTGGAATCCTGTCTGTGAGCATTAGGCTGTAAAGTGATGGATGGTGTTTCAAACATAAAACCACATGTGAACCCCCCAGAAAGCCTGAAAATGCCGTAACACCCCTGCATATCCTGGCTGATCAGTGTATACACTATAATGTATATTCATCAGATGCAGCCATTAAGCAAGCTTCACTGAAATGAATACCTGAATGCAACACAGCCCCAGTTTGTAACACAAGCTTCATATTTAAGAAGTCAAAAACCAAACCCAGATGACCCTGAATGCCAACGCCAGGGTTATTCTTTCGTCTCTCAAAGCTACACAAAACATTTAACAACAGTATGACCCAGATGCTGAAGCCAATGCCAATGGAAGGGAGTAAGAAAATTCCGATATCCGATATCGGCCGATACCAGTGCTTGTAGTGGGATGGTACACATCGGTAAGCAGTACCCCTACTTCTAGATTTTACCTCCTGACGTACTGGGACTTTTTACGTCATACTGGGACCTCTCACAAGCTCCCAGTACCCTTTCCTGTCCTCTCCACATCAGAGTTTCTCTTGGCGATTCATAATGACGCTTAAACTACATCATCACGTGACACTCGCCTCTCTCTTTTCTTGCGGACTACGTGATGCTAATTCAACTTGGTGTCACTCACGAGTCACAGCAACGTTTGACAGATGGGGAAAAGCAAAAAAATAAAAACACGACAGTAATGTTGGTGTGTCTCCAAAAGGGCATAAAGAGAACGTAAACCAGAAAGGAGTCAGATGATGACACAGCTCCCCGATAGTCAAATACCATTGAGGCAGAAAACTAAAAGTAGCTTGTTTAATCAATTAGTTTTGTGAAAAATCAGCATTATCTTCTAGTATCTTTTATTCACTGTAGAAATTCACAATGTATTACTTGATGATTTGCCTATACTGACCGCCTGATTCACATGCCAACAGGGGAATAAGGGGTGTACCAACACTTATTTTTTTCCACTTTAGGCACTGCTCATTACAAGTACAAATGATGACTAGACAACTTTTTTTGGCTTAACTTTGTCATTATGATGTATATAGTGGTTGAAAAATGACACCATTCACCATAAATTGGTCTCCATTAAGCTCTGTCTTTACCATATTTTCTTTGCCACCGGGTCGAGGATTTTGCGAAGAACTGAACAATCAGTGACACTCTCTGTACTTTGTCCTAATTTGCCGGTCTAGCAAAAGGTGACGTTGGTATGAGCTAATTAGCTGTTTGTACCTCACCAACTGACTCGCCTCTGCCAACAACAGAGTGTCTGCAAGCGGCAGCGTCAGTCGGCTCGAGCTTGAGCTGAGACGGACCAGTTTACTCCACTGCAACTTTCCCTGCAACAGTTTTATTTCAGATGAAAATGGACTTCAAAGAGAAGGTGACAACAAACAAAATAAAGCGCGAGCTGGCACAAACAGCTGGAGTAGATTTGCTTCCCAAAAAGTCTTATGCTACAGTTAACGTCAGCGTGCTAGCTCGTTTGCAGAAGTCATCTACTACAATTTTAAAGTGGCAAACAACAGACAAAACCCCCACAAGTGATTCGTTCTACAATATTCGAATGTGAAAAGGGAAGCAAATGTTTGCACCTGTATTAACTGCTGTAATCAAACGTGAGGGTTTGTCAAAAAGGCCCAAGAACAAACACAACACAGCTGAAATAGACTGATGTCAGAAAACTTCACACGCAGCCACATTCACCACTCTGAACATCCTTTAGCTCACACTGAAACCATCACCGAAAACCTGCTAAGCCTTTAAACTCTTGTTTTTGTGGTTAACGGTTAACAGAAATTTCAGCTCCACCCATGTAAAAGTAAACTTGGTATCACTGTGATTCAGTATTGGTTTTCGGACATATCTGATCTGAACCAATCCAAAGTATATAGTCTGCTTACAGTATGTTTTACTTATTCCATAGGTTTTAGGTTTTAGGTTTAGCAGTACATTTAAATTCAAGGTATCTTTAGCAAGTAAGTTTACGTTTTCTTTCAATAAGTGCTGTGTGGTTTACTACAGCCTCATGTAACCATACAAATATAGTACTTTTACCAGTAATAATAATTTGACATTCAAGAAAAAAATTATCCAAATACAGGTATCTGAATCGGTTTGGAAGTGAAAAATTGTGGATCGTTGTATCCCTACTTCAAAGCTTTACCAGTTTGAAAGCTTTTAAGTTGGACATTAAAGGTTCAGTCTTTCAAAGACAAACAGAGGATGCGGTCAGCTTTCATGTCAGTTACTGAGACATCGGATAGCGACATTGTTTCACAACTGCAGAACCACCATGGCGGCTTAATCCACTTCTCCACTGTGCAAATATGTCCTGAAACACACAGCTGCAGGCAGAATGTTTCATAAAAAAGACAGAGTTCAAGTTTAAGTAGCTTAAGGGCAATATAAGACACCACCATGTTTGACAACAAATCACACATGTAGTTATTAAACTTACTTGTTTCAGACTTAATTAAAGCTACATTTAAATCTATGATTTCATACCTAAGAAGACAATAAGTTTTATAGCCACACCAAAACATTACAAATTATCATGTGTGCATCATAAGGACACATCTATCTAATTTCATATGACATTTTGTAGCACCAGTGAGTCAATAACTTCCACACACTAAATGAAATTATTCATTAAGACATGGACTGATTGAAAACACGTGGAGAAGTAATGATCTATGTAACCCATATTTTTGTCAGTGTCACTACTTATGATTTCTCATATTTAACAGCTGGTTTAGTTTATTAGTTGGTCACAGCAGCAGCAACAGCAGCAGCAACAGCAGCAGCAGCATCTTCCGCTAAGCACAGTGCTGTTTGTCACAAATTGTCCATCATGATAAATAAACCCACAGTGAAACCAGCTGAGCTGTTCTGTGCTCAAGTTTCCACATAACCACAACAGTTCTTGGAGCGGCATGAGGAGGAGCAGCGTGAAGGGAAAAAAAAGGGGGACTTACAGTTAAAGTCTGGCTGCGCTGTACACCGCAGTCTCTGAGATAAACCCAGTTCAGTTACTGATCAAACTCAGTCTCCATCCAGAGCTAATGTTCACACAAATTCGTTAGTGTGGATGGAAAACTTGAGCAAAACAAAATTACACAACCGCAAACATGCAGGCAAAAGGCTATAATGCGTCGAAGTTACACAGAGTTGGGAAAACCAGCTCCGAGAACCCTGCGATGTTCATTCAGGATGTGAGTGTAATCTTTCAAAGCAGTGTGGTGTCATGCTGGAGTGTATTTGGAAGCACAAGGAGAGGACACAGTTTAACCTCAACACTCCCTCTAGATTCTTCATTCATTGATGTAATTCTCAGAATAGTTTGGGGTTTTCTCTTTTGGTATGAAATGTAAAATGAGGACACAGGCTCTACACGCACTCAGAAACTAGCTCAGTACTGTAAACACGTTGGTGAGAAAATATGATATCTTTTGCAAGCACAGGAAAAGAGAGCGAGGTGGGTGCAAGTCTGTATATGTGGCAAGTTGACATTGCTTGTGTTGTCAGAGCAGAGTAACACTGTTGCAAAACCTGATTTAATCAGCATGTGTGTGCTGCCTTTTACTGACTTTAAGTTGACACTTCTGACAGCTTTCAACACTTGTGTTTCTCTTTTTACTGTCCAGCACGAGGAGTGTTTTCATGCTCATGTCATTGCCAGCAAGTGGAGGTCATCCCAGGGAGGGATCTGGGAGACTTCTTCTCCGGGGTATCTGAAGGACATCCTGCAGGAGTGGCACTTTGGGTGAGCCCTTTGTTTACCACTGCTGACCCTGCATGCTGGGCAGCGGGTGCATTGCTGAGCGCGTGGAGAGCTGCTGCACCCAGCCCAGATTATTCTTCCTGGACTAAAACATGGTCTGTGTCTCAACAGTCAACACACATGTTTATAGCAAACTGCTTCCCAAACAACTGGCTCTTTTTGGACAAAATGGAGAACTTCATGTGAACATATTTAAATGTAATCCTCGCCTTGTATGAAACTTGTGATTTTTCTCAACAGAATCTGAACCCTTCACCTAAACAAGAGCAGGAGTCCTGCACACAGACGGAGTATTTCTAAAACATTCCTCCCCTCCCTCTCCCCGTCACTCCATGTCTCCTATTCAGTCTGGAAAGGAGGACGTTTGGGAACCTCTGTTGGCCAGCTGTCAAGGGAAGGAGGAGGAGCAGGAGGAGGAGGAGGAGGAGGAGGAGGAGGGGGCTCTGTCACTGCAAACCAACTTCTCCCTCCCAGGCTTGCCCAACCCGAGTCGTCCAGCCTGAGCTGCCTGACTTCGGCTGCCCACTCACGTTTCCTAGAACTCCAACACTTCACTTCCTCCACACAATATGTAATCTGGCATTTCTTCCACTCAGCGGCAAACATTTTTAAATACATCCAT
>JAQFJA010000001.1:10546800-10569349 GCA_029874485.1 Naso brachycentron
TGTCCCCCAAAAAACAGATTAAATGCTAAAAATGATGCACATATACAACTAGATTTGTACAAAATGTGGCTCATTGAAGCACAAATAAGAGATTCCTCCACCCAGCACAAAAAAAATGTAAACATGATGAAAAGATGACATAATTGAAGGATTTCTCTAAATATACACTCCATTTGTCATAAAACTCTCAATTGAAAATATATCTCTGGATTTACAGAAAAACTTAGCATAATGTCACGATACGTACAGGTAAAATATCTCATCTACAGGCAAAATATCATCTCACACAGTACAGACAGATGGCTGTGGTGCACTACGTCACTTTTTTCAAACAAACATGGATTTCAAGTACATTTAAGAGTCACGTCGGCTCTTGCAAACTGCTGTTTATTGTCTCAGGAGCTCCGTCTCATTTGTAAATGTGTGTAAGAAAAAAAGTTGTATAGTGCACCTTTAAAAAAAAAAAAAAAAAAAGCCCAAAACACATCTGGATCAAATCGCAAAGTCAAACAAGAAAAACAGAAAATTTGGCAGTAAAATAATTCTGTAGGTGGTCTTACTGATGAGCCAAGCGAATAATATCAGTTTTAGTGTCAAGTGTGGGAAGATGCTTTTCTGTTAAATATCAGACTATTTATGTGAACTAAGTACCTAATAAATGATTTATCCATGTGTGTTTTTGCAAGAGTATTGAACTAAAAACGAAACTGCTGGACTCTGCTGACAAATGAGTTAAGTATGTTGGAAATGAGTTTTCCTTACAAAAGTCAGACGAGAAGATTGTCTTGGCTAAGTTTGTGCATCATGTCTGTACGGAGCTGGAACCAGGAGGCGATGACCGAGCTCAGCGTAAAGACTGAAAACAGAGAGCTGCAGCCAGCCCGGCTCTGTCAAAGCAAAAAACTCCCCTGAAGTAAACTAAGTTACATGTTGTATGCTGTGCAGTGAATCACTGAGATGAAGTTTTACGGGAAATTACATGTTGGAACTATTTCTTTCCAAACAACAGCACATCCACTCAGGTCATTTTCACCTACAATGCAGGTTGGAAACATTACAAAGACAAAAAGACACCAGGAAGTTACGTTAGAGGTTCATTTTTGACCAGGCAGATTTCTCATCCCACTGCCTTTTTTATGCAAAGCTAGGCTAATCAGTCTGTGGAAAGATACCAATTCTGGACTTGTAAGGACTGTTTCAGGCTGTATTTAGACCAAATCAGGTGATCCAGTGAAAACACAGGTTTTCTCGTTAATTTGGAGGAGGCCTGTTTGTTTTGGCTGAGGCGATCTGAGCCACAGAAGCTGCCGCAGCTGGCTGTGTTACGCTGCAGGGGCCGTCTTCCAGTGATCCACCGCCAACCATGGACTGGATGAGAGATAAAGGACACAAACTGACATCACACGATGGGTCCTGTTAGTTAATAAAATGACACTCACACCATCGGACAGCCCTGCAGCATTTCAGCACACCACCTGATTTGGTCTGAATACAGCCTTAGTCGAACTACGTAATAAAACTCTCTAAATTTCTAACCAACTTAGTGCTTAGAAAAAAGGAAGTGCCTAAAAAAACGTCAACAAAAATGGACCCTCACCTCCCCAAAGTCTTTAGTTCAATGTGATTACATGTAATTAAACCAAACTTGATGAATGTGTAACTGTCTTGTCAAATCACAGCATTTTTTAACTGTTTCAATTTGTCCAACTGTCAAAAAACGTCAGAGACGCTCTCATCTACCTTTTGGAAAAATGTGAGTAACTGTTGCTCCCAAATTGTTGAATTATTCCTATGATGTCTTCATTTAATTAGTTCTCACCAGGCAATTTACAGCACGTAGACAGAGTTGACATTCAAACAATCAAATTGCACTATTTGGTCTAGTACTTATGTTTTATATTAAGGCATATGAATTAAAACTATGTCATTTCTTTCAGCCAATTTGCTTGTATTAATTTACTTGTATAATATTTAACTCTGTACGTGCAGCATGACTGAATGTCTCCTTAATCTCCACACTGTCGGCCTCTAAAACTCTGAAAAGCCTGAACCTGACGATCACGTGGCACTGGAAAAAAAAAAATTAAAACATTTCCGAGCCAAAATGCTCTCAGACCATCGTGGCAACTTTAGGATTTTAAACATAAACCTGGGATTTTAAAGTGCATGTGAAAAGAATTATTCCACAGCTTTGATCTGTGTGGCTTTGTCATTTGTCACTGCAGTCCAGACGCTGCCCGAAATTCAAAAAATAAAAAGTTTAAAAATAACAATAAATAGGAGATTTGATCAAAGACAAACCTGTTGGCACTTACAGAAAACAAACTATGGCACAATCAAATCGCTGCGTGACTTGTCTGCACAAAAACGCCTCTGAGATTAATATTCAAACCCATAATTCTCTCTCTCTCTCTCTCTCTCTCTCACTCACTCACTCACTCACTCACTCACACCAGCCACTTTAAAATGATCAATGCAGCCGCTGACGACGACGACGTGGTTTTACTACACAGTCCAGACTCTGAAGGACTCCACCCACTCACTGTCGGTGGATCAGGGCTCCATGGTGCCGTTGGTCGCATAAGGCTGAATCACAATCGGTGCACTTTCACCTGGAGGTTTGAAAAGCAGAGTCAGATTCTACACTGAGTAAAAAGTGTCAAGACCTCGATAATCACATTTATTTCTCAGCCAAACAGAGCTGTTTTCTTTTTCACATGCACATTTTACAAATCACACGCATTTTATAAATTGCACACGCACTTTCTTATTTTGCCTGTTTTGTTAAAATGTGCACACATTTTATAAATTGCATGTGTTTCATAAATTGAACACGTTTTATTCCAATTTTGCGCGCCTGTTTTATTAAAACGCACATTCAGTTTATAAAAACATGCATTCCAAATAGAAAACGTGCATGCCTTTAAAGAAATAAACACATCCATGTCACCTCCCGGGCTCTGCAGTTTTTCCCAGTGAAGAGAAGAAAAACTACTTGAAAAATTTATTCATTTACAAACAGAAAATTGAGGGTCATCGAGTAAGTGATGGTTGTTAAAGGCATTAATCAAGCTGAAATGTCAAACATCGACAGGCATTTTACACTGGAAAGAATCAATGATCAATTAATTAATGATGAAATCATGTTAGTTGCCGCCTCTATCATTAATATCCCCAAGATAGATGCTGTTAAAGACAATTTATCAGTATTTATACTCGTGTATCTGTCACAGTATCATCTGTTTTAACTCTTTCCACTACAAATGTCTCCATTACTAAATCAATCAACATAAAATTGAAAAATACAGATCACTGACTGACTTCTTTGTTAAAACGACAATAGCTTGTTCTGCCGTTTCTGTAGAATTAAAAGGCTTTTACAGTTACAACCAGTGACAGCAGGTGTCACCAAATCAACCAGAAGTCAAGTCTTCCAGACTGACAAGTTTCAGCACAGACATGTTGCCAGCACTGGAATCAGGTGTCAGCTTTAAAGTAGTGAACAAACCCTCCTACAAAGAAGTATAACGGTGTTAAGAACTAAGTCATACTGGGACAAGCACATAAAATAGTTTAGACAGCATTGAGGAGCAGGTGAAAAAACCAAATGTGAAGAAAAAGCAGCACAAAAGCTTTAAATTAAAAAAAAAAGATAAGACTTTCGGTAACACTGGTTGTTTTTTAGAAGCTTCCACAGAGTTCAGTGGTTCTCAAACTTTTTTATTTGTACAGCTCTATGATGGTGTGATGAGAAATAAAGCAAGTCTGTTTTAAGGTTTAGAACAGCTCAAATAAATGCTGTTCGACACATACACATCCTGATCGAATTGTCCTTTTGTCTGCTGCACCTGTCTCCCAACACTCAGATTGAGAACCACTGCTCTTGATTTTAAGCATATTTTGGCACTTTTCCCCCCCGCTGTGCTCTACACTGATTACACTATCAACAGCGATAAGTGTAAACAAGCAAAGTCATTCACAGATCAGAGGGAACACAGGGGAAAAACTGCTGATTTAGTATGTGTTAGTATGTGATTTTCCCGATACACAGTCCGATCTGTGGTGTGACGCCTCGTTTCCACTTACATGTGTGTATGGAGGGGAGTAAACCAGAAATCCAATCATTCCTATGGGAATCTCCAGATTATCCAGTGTGCCTGCAAAACTCCTCCCCTTCGTAATATTTCGGTTCGGTCTTTGCTTTGAGTATGTTAAAAAAAAAATAAACTTTTGCACTGGATTTCAGCGAGACCATGTGACAGCGTGCTAGCTTAGCTAACAAGCTGCTATAGCTAACAGGCTATTTTCTTCAATTCAGTCACTCATTTGAATTGTCAAGTGAGTTTGTGTAGTTAAAAAGAATTAGTTTATAGTTCTTACACATTGTGAATCTGACTTATGTTATTCTGCTACGGTTATGACAATTTACACAGTCAGATTTATAAGTTTGATATTAAATACAGGCACAAAAAGGTAGTTTACATTCTTTTGTAAAGAAAAACATTTCCTCGTGTTGGACACTAGGGGCATTATCTGTATATTTATGGATCTACGGACTCCAGTCACATGCATAAGTGGAAACGAGGCGTTAGAAAGCTGCACAGTCGAACGCTGCTTCATGTTCTGCCAGATAAGCCAAGCAGCACGGGGCAGCAGTCAGCTGAGGACATGTGACTTTTACCTGAAGAGGTGACAATATCTGCTGAAGTGTCACTGGGGCTCGGCTGAATGATTATTACATGGTCAGCTGCTGTGGAACAAAATTTAACACTGAGAAAACTCACACTTACCCCAGACAAAAAGACTCGACTGGAAATCTGTTGACTTTAGGCGGCCACTCAGACAGCTGGCAACTTAAATTTGTCCCCAAGGACATGTCTATCTTTCACTTTACAACAAATCGTATTTTTTAATTCAAATAATCACAAATATACATAGAATTTAGGTAAAACTACACTAGAAAAAAACTTAAGCTCATGTCGTCTGCTCCAACAAAGTGGAGGTGCAAACAGCATTGAGCACTTTCCAATTCTGACATCAGATTCATTCGGTTTGCAATATTCAAATTTTCCAGTCAGGTGAAAACACTGGTCTATCCACAGAAACTAACAGATGAAAACATATGAGTAAAACACAAACAGATCAAGCCTTTGATACTACGCCAACTGAAAATACAGCTTTTACATCTGATATATAATAAGAGACATCAAGCAGACAAGGTAATGTGACTTTTCAGACGTTGGACTGTCTTTAAACGAGCAGCAGCAAGGAATTCTTTTTATTTCTATACAAGCTGAAGTGGTTCCAAAGAACAAAGTCCCTCACCTGCATCCTGTTCTCTGATCTCCGCCTCGAGGTCTTCAGGGTCCACATAGAGAGTTTCCTCATCGTCTGATGGTTTGCACTTCCCGCAGCAGAAACAGCAGCAGCAGAAACAGCAGCAGCAGGTGAAAATACTGCAGCACACCAGAAGAGTCTGAAGACAAAAAAAAAGCAATGACTGTCAGTATACATCTGCTATTATTTGTCTGTCAACAATTAAATTCACGCGTGACAAAATAAAATAAAAACATTTCACCAAACTTCAAATTCAAATCTATGCAAAAACACACCTGCAATTACTAAGTGGCTAAAATTAAACTTTATTCAGACGTTCCACAGTTTTCACTTCCTGCTCATGTGGACATTTAAAACCACATCAAACCTCTCACCTTGAACCAGCACTTCGACATGAGGAAGTAATATTTGACACCCTCCTCCCCAAACTGCTCTGCAGCGTACAGGCCCATGGATCCATACTCGTCGTAGATTTTGCGTTTGTTCTCATCACTGAGGATGGTGTTGGCGTTGTTGATCTCCTTGAACTTCTCAGCAGCTTCGGGGTTGTCTGGGTTCTTATCAGGGTGATGCCTCAATGCCAGTTTCCTGGAAACAAGAGAGTTAGAAATCATGCAGCTGTCTTTTGCATTGGGTGGTAAAAAAACTGCTGTAATGTACAATTTAAGATATTGTGATCCAGTCTACATCAAGAGTTGCCAGTCATCAAACAACATCTCCTTTAAGTACATAAACTAACAATGACTGTCTGTGACTAACTGGTAAACACATGGTAACTTTTTTTTGGAAATATATAATTTGTAAATGTCAAGTTGTGTGTGTTTTTAGCTCCAGTGCTCGCCTAAACTTGAGTAGGCACAGATGACAACAGAGGACGTAGGTCAACTCTACACAATGTCTTTATTATTGCTTTCAAACACAGTGTGACTTAGGTTAAAAATCTTCGGAAAAAAGAGAATAAACAAATTTCAGGTAAATACAGTCAACAAAACCACAGTATGACAGTGCAAAACCAATTTAATCAAATTTTATTTATGAGTCTTTGAATATAATACTATGTACTATCTTTTATTTTTATTCAGATTTTAATGTTCTTAAATATATTTATTCTGAAATTTAATACAATTGAATGAATTTACTCAAGTTTTTAACACTATTTTATCAACTTTAGTAATAATCATGCTGTTTTTAAATAAGATTTAATTCTTAAATGTCTGATATTAAACTTTTATTTCAGACCTTTTTATTTCTTACTTTTAACTTTTTAAACAAACTTGATCATCAAATACTGATCATACATTTCATTAATCAATTAAATTCATCTTATGACGTGATTTCAAATCAATAAATCCAGATGCTTAAACTAAACCAATCACAGGCAGTAAATAAACTGAGATTAGACTAAGGAACTCTTAAATTTACACATCGAACCCGGGTGCCACATAAAATACTGCGTAAATTGACCAAATAATGTTGATTAAACAAAAAGTAACATACCAGCAGCGTCTCTGTGGTCAACTGGGCATTGAGCTCTCATGCACTCCTCCCTGCAGCAGCAGCCTCATGCAGCTCACAAAGAAAGAGGCCACCTGCCCACCTGGCTCTAATCACCTCACCTCTCTTCCTCTACCTGCAGGATCTCTGCCTGACTGCTCACTATTCAATTCAAATTCAATTCCAAAAAACTTTATTTATCCCCAAGGAGCAATTTAAGAGACCAATGACTACTGCCCTCTCATGCTTCTCTACATACAACCTAAACAATTGAATATAAAATAACAATATCTAACAGTCTTTGACTTAACAATGTGTTAGCCAGAGCTGATCTTAGACACAGGTGAACTAGGATTCCAGCAAATTACTTCATCAATCTGCATTTAACAAATGTAAACTTAGGCGACAGTACGAAAAATTCAATGTTTATGTTTGTTTGCTTCATCATCCAGGTAGTTTGAAGGATTTTGGGAGTCTAAGAGGTTAAGATCTGTCTCACGTCAATGAGGAGTATGCAGTTATTCAAACCACTTAAATGCCAGAAAAACCTATAGGCCGAAGAAGCAAAGATTTTTCACAGAATCAAATGGGAGGTACAGTATAACTGTAAAGTTACCAGCCAGGCGTCCCTTTACAAATGCAAGCATGAGGACTTGTTTTGATGACATGAAATCTTTTGATCAATGTTCATCATGTTTTCACTTACAAAATAAATTTATTTTGAACTGAAGCAGCAAAACTGCAGAGCCTTCACTTGACCAACGTCAGCAATCACACAACTAGCAGTATCATAGCATCACCTAGTGGGCAATAGTGAGCCAATGAACTAAACAGAAACATCTCCTGGATGGTGATAGGCTAGATGTCCCAGGGCTCCTTTGACAAGGATATTTTATGCTCATCTGTAGTTTTATGACAGGTTTAACCTCAAGTCACAAGAGGTGCTGAGCTCTGCCAGATTAGGAGGCATCTCAGCTCTGCCCTGTGTTGAGATTTTATTCTACTGGAAGCAGTTTTTACTTTCTTGGCAATTTTTTTTTCACAGTAATAAGGGCTTGTAACGGTTTCATTATTCAAGACAGCTGCTAGTGAGATGTGTGACCCAGTTGCTCTTTGTTCTTTTACTTTGAAGAAAAGTTTCATTTCCACTGAAATCGTTGCAAATAAATCCCACCCCCTGCAAATGGCTTCACTTGTTGGAACTGACAAGTCTTTTGACTAAAGGGCACACACCTAGACTGGGTCATGCATTTCAGTTGGGTCAAGTTTCATGACATGAGTACAAGTGATACAAACAATAACCAAACCCAAATAAACAAAAGAGACAAAAGAGCATTTCTTTCACACCTTAACAGAATGAGGAAAATGTCAATCAGTCACATATTGAAGCATATTTAGTTAATTCTTCAGTCTGAGGCCTCTGTTCTTTCAGTTTGTGTTGCATGAAGTCATCAGCTGGTCTTTACTCCCAAACAGATTCAATCAATCTGCCACAAATCAAACGATATCTTTAACCTAGGACGCTTGGTACCCAAAAAATGCAGGAAGTTCACAAATTATAAGCGACATAATGTTAAAAGGCCTTTTATTTCTGAGAAATGTAGATGTGCAGGAGAACCGCACTGGCCCTTTAAAACAACTCTCCTCCCCGTCTCTCCCACCGTGTCGATCTCTTCCCCATTTCGCTGCTTTGTTTTCATTGTTGCTTTTTTGATCATGGCTGCCCATTCTACCGAAGAACCGTTCCCCTTCCACGGGCTGCTCCCCAAAAAAGAAACCGGCGCCGCGTCTTATCTCACGAGGTTCCCCGAATACGATGGCCGAGGAGTGCTCATCGCTATCCTCGACACCGGCGTGGATCCAGGGGCCCCCGGCATGCAGGTAAATCTGACCGGGCTGTCCCAAGTTAGCTACGAGCTAGCTGTTGTAGCGTTAAGCTAGCAAAGCTAAAGGCCCAACTCATTTACAGTTACTCAACGGTAACAAGCTACTTAGCATGTAGCTGGCTTGCTAGCATTGGCACACTCTCAAAAATCATGAGAAATACCTTTTGAGATTTTGTGACAACCAAGTCAACAGAAAGCAGATGATAGCTAGTAGTTTCTCCTGCTGTGAAATTGTATTTCATTGCAAGACTAGCATGTAATGAACTTCGGTAACGTTAGCTAACATTAGTTGGCATACCTGCTGGCATGTAACGTTCCGTTAAGCTTGGCAGCTAACGGCTGACTTTGTCCGCTTCAGTGTCCTCAGTCATGGGCTACATTTTGTCCTGGCTTTTGGTGAAACGACGCTACAATTTTATTGTTGCGACCAAATGAATAATTAAATTAATGTATGATAACGTGAAAATAGGTGTGCCTTAACTAATTTGCCAACGTTAACTCATAGGTATACGAAAATTGGCAAGTCACACCCGAATGAATCCAACGTTTGTCAGTTACTCATCTCTCCCATATGACTAAGTTTGTCAAATTCATCCTGGGGCCGTACAGGTGTGTTTATGTAGCTGTCACATCATAAACTGAGGTCAGCCGTTTCTTTCAAGAACATGTTGTCTTGCTGTGGTGGTGCTTTAAAGGGCAGAGATTGAATCTGATCCTCTCACTGTGTGAAAACAAACACCGTATGTATAAAGGGACCTTACTCTAGCAAGGCAGTGGTGATTTTTTCTCCTTTCAAAATGGGTTGTGCATTACTCTGCTTTAAGTTCATACTCTTAATGATATACAATGATTTTCTTTTTCTTTTTGGTTATGTTATTGTCCTCACTCCTCCCTGGCCTTTATTGTTTGTTTATTCCTTCCTTCATTACTGCATCTTTAGGTCACAACTGAGGGGAAGCCAAAGATCATCGACATCATTGATACAACAGGCAGCGGCGACGTGAACATGACCACTTTGGCAGAACCTAAAGATGGGACAATCACAGGCCTTTCTGGTAGAACACTTAAAGTGAGCAGACACTTTTAGCATAAAGACAGATGACGCCAAGAAATTAGTATCAGTTGTTATAAATGAAATATCCTGCCTAGGTAATGAAATCATGTGTAATGATTTCTTTCAACATGTATGTATTTTTCTCCACCTTTGTCTCACACTGTGTCTTTTTATGTCTTCCAGATCCCTCCTGCCTGGGTCAATCCATCAGGGAAGTATCGCATTGGAGTTAAAAATGGCTATGAGTTCTTTCCTAAGGCTCTTAAAGAAAGAATACAGGTAGGACAACATGAAATTATTACTGTATGAGGTCTGTCTGGATTTGATTTTGCACTGTAGTTGTGTACAGAGCTTAATGCTGTGGTGACACATGCACAGTAACAGAATCAAAGCAAATGATAACCCCGATCTGAAGCCCAGTTCAGAACAAAGATTTGCGATGAGATGACTTGAACTGCTTGCAACGAGTCGGGCTGCGATGTTTTAAAACCTGTCAGTTCACACCATTGCAACCAGAGGAGATTGTGTCTTTCGATTGCAAGGACTCTCCATATACTTTTGTTTTTACTACTGACTTTTCAGGCCTTTTGTAGTCTGATCAGTGCTTGGTTTGTATATCAGAAGGTTTCCCAACACTGACAGGGTGCTGTTCTGGCAGGCCGGGGAGAGAGAAAAAAAAGTAACGAAATGCATCAAAAATCTACAGACAACCAGACAGTAGGGGAGCTCATAGTTAAAACTAAACATAACAAAAATTGTCACCTCACACTGAGCATTATATCCTTACATTTATTCGTTGGGTATTCACAATAATCACTCAAAACCAGCAGGGAGAGGAGCGGAAAAACAGCTGATTGCAGTGTGTGCAAAACGTCCCCCCCCTCACGCTTTCTGTTGCTTCACTTTCCTGTTTACTCATAGCAAATAAAAACTGTAACAAAACATTCACAAGCAACCACAAAGAGCAAGCAGGCTAAGAAACTCAACCAAGTGCCATGATCTGTCTGTCTGTTGGGTGATCAATCAGTCTCTGCACCTCCTGTTTTTTCAGGACTCTGGACAGAGTCGCAACTACACACACTAATAAACCAGATCGACTCCTTTTATCATTTCACAACTCAAACGGCACAAGTTAAGTCCTGAGCTGAATATTTTTGCGCCCTAAACTATAAATGTTCGCAGTGACAGTGAGTTACTTACAGGTGGTTTTCTCGCAGGGCCTTAATTATGAAATGGAGAAAACAAAACGTGTGCATCGCGAAGTGAGTGTGTGGCAGAATTAATGAGAGGGAGAGAGATGCACTTGAGCTGTGGATGCGAGCAGATCAGAACAACAGCGGTGATGTTATAATCAGCTACGCAGCAGCACTAATTGATTCCATGCATTGTTTTCTAAAACTGGACCAGGCAATTTGACGTGTTCTGTTTTTGGAGACTCCTTGCAATGGCGTCAGCCGCTGTGCAGCGTTCAGTTCACACTGCTGCAACTTTTCTCTGCAACTTTTTAAAAGCATCTCGTTATGTCAAGAATCTTTGATCTGAAATGGGCTTTAGATGCAGATGTAGATGTGGTTGTAGGTCCTATCTATGCTGATAGCAGCGTATTGAACTGTTACTACTTAGTATAGAATTATTCCAGACTAGCAAAATCTGTCTCAGTCGTGTAGATAAAATGAATAAAAATCTTTTGGCTGTCCATCCTCTGTGGGCATTAAAGGCACTTTTGTCATTATGGCACTTTTATCTTGTAGAAAGAGCGAAAGGAGAAGATGTGGGACCCACCACACAGAGCAGCACTTGCTGAGGTCTCTCGCAAGACAGAAGAGTTTGATGTTTCTCACCCAACACCCTCACAGGTCAGAACTACAAACTCAAGCTCTTTTATGTATTTCTCTGTGTTTTTCTGCAGTTGTTAGTCACAGTAATGTATTGTTTCATAATCAGATTTCTCTCTAATACTGTGCCTCTCACAATCTGCCCCTTCTCCTCAGATGGAGAAGTTGCAGAAAGAAGAGCTGCAGAGTCAGTCAGAGCTGCTGGCATCACTAGAAAAGAAGTACAGTGATCCTGGTCCTCTGTACGACTGTGTACTTTGGCACGATGGCATCACATGGAGGTAAGCTATACCAACTTATTCCTCTTTGTCCATAAAGTTTTTCTTTTTTATAATCCATCCTTGCCATCTTTTAGTTTGTGTTAGATTTATTCCTCACATTAGTTGTTGCTGTGTGTCCTCTTCAGGGCTGTAGTCGACACTTCAGAGTGTGGAGAGCTGTCCCAGTGCACCGTGCTGTGCTCGTACAGAGAGACACAAGAGTACGCCACGTTAGGAAATGCTGAAATGCTGAACTACTCTATAAATATTTATGATGAGGGAAACACACTCTGCATCGTCACCAGTGGAGGTATGACACTGCAAAGCATGCCATCCATATCCTCTGAAATGAGACATTCATATGATTCAGTCAGTTAACACAAGTGTTAAGATGATCATCGTAGCAGTTGATGTGTAGAAGTCCGTCATGTCTTCTCCAGTCTAACATCCTTGTATCTTACTAAAGGGGCTCATGGGACACATGTGGCAAGCATTGCAGCAGGTTACTTCCCAGAGGAACCTGAGCGCAACGGCGTGGCCCCAGGTGCCCAAATCCTGGCTCTGAAGATTGGAGACACCCGTCTCAGCACCATGGAAACGGGCACAGGACTCATCCGCGCGGTATATTGCTCAAACCCTGTCAAATAGAGATTAGCAGTTTGCAAATGTTTTTTTGTCATCATATAATTTTCAGTCTCTTGTTGCTCAAAGATGATTGAAGTCATCAACTACAAGTGTGACCTGGTTAACTACAGCTATGGGGAAGCCACCCACTGGCCCAATTCAGGGTAAGTGTAGCATAAGCGAGTGTTACTGTGAGTTAATGTTGTGTGGAACTGTCGTTGATTTTTGTCTATTTGTCTTTCAGGAGGATTTGTGAGGTGATCACAGAGGCCGTGCAGAAGCACAATGTGATATTTGTTTCAAGTGCGGGAAACAATGGCCCATGTCTCTCGACGGTTGGCTGCCCGGGAGGAACCACCAGCAGTGTCATAGGTACAAACAATTATGATATGAGGATGAGGGTTTCCTTTTTAAACCTCCAATCAAGTACTTATCATTCAACTCTAAACCTTCAGATGCTGTATGTATCCTTAATTTAACTAATGTATTAAGCCCTGATCACACTGGAGGTTTACAGCAGAAAAGATGGAAACACATTAGCTTCTGGAATCAAGTTGTCATTATTTAGTGCGATTTTTCAAAGAAGTTCCAATGACCAGTGTTGTTTTAACTCCTTTCCTCTTTTTCATTAGGAGTTGGAGCATATGTGACTCCAGACATGATGGTGGCAGAGTATTCCCTGAGAGAGAAGCTGCCTCCCAACCAGTACACCTGGTCATCAAGGGGCCCAAGTACAGATGGAGCCCTGGGGGTCAGCATTAGTGCCCCTGGTGGCGCCATTGCATCTGTACCCAACTGGACTCTCCGTGGTACACAGCTGATGAACGGCACATCCATGTCATCTCCGAACGCCTGTGGAGGCATCGCGCTCATTCTCTCAGGTGCGTCAAGCTTCATGGATTGATGCTAGACTTTGGGACATTCAGCTTGAGTAGAAGTGTATGCAAATGAGAGTCTGATGCTGTTGTTTGATTTTGTTTGATAAAGGGCTAAAGCAGAACGGAATCAGTCCCTCTGTTCCTGCGGTGAGAAGAGCGCTGGAAAACACAGCCATGAAGGTTGATGACATCGAGGTGTTTGCACAGGGTCACGGAATAATCCAGGTAGGTTATTTAGATAGAGGTGTGCAATATGATGATATTAGACTGTGAATGATTAGAATGTGTCCACAATCTGCCATGACAGAGAGATTGTTTGCATCGTGCGTCAGTGCACATGCTGTCTGTTGCCGTTCTAGGCTCAGACACACAACACATTTTTTTCTCAACCAATGTAGATCAATGTAGTCTTGTCGAACAAAACGACGGCAACATGAACGAGCTGCAGTTAGCCTGCACATATTAGCCAGTTCAGAGGAGGGGAGACTCTGCATTTTCTGTCATTAACAACAATATAACCATTGCTGGTGCACTGTATTAGTTGTGGAAGTCCTAGGCATGTTGGAAAACTTGACGACATCATGTCTGGGTTGATGAAGTCATCCGCTGGTCTGTAAAGTTACACACAGCCACAGTTGGGATGTTAGTGTTAGCTTGTAATGTCAGGGTTAGGGGGAAGGGGGCTCACCTTTTCTTCTTTCAATAACTACGGCCGATATCATCATCAGTTCTGCTCTGTATCATTTGTGGAAGTCCTAGAATAAATATTACTATTACTACTTCTACTAATAGTATTTCCTTTATTAATCCCCTTGGGGAAATTCATCCTCTGCAATTAACCCCTCCTGTTCGTAGTTAACCTTAACTACACATGCTAGGAGCAGTGGGCTGCCACAGTACGGTGCCCAGGGACCAACTGCAGATCTTATGCCCGTGTCTTGGCCAGGAGCACTGACAGGAGTAGTGCTCACAGTGGATTTGTACCCGTGGCTGAGGGCACAGCCTCTGTATATGGGGCTCCTGTTCTACCAACTGAGCCACCGGTCACCCGAAATGTTGAAAAAAGCAGAAATGTTGGAAAACTTAATGACGTTGTGTCCGTGCTCATAACATAATCCCGTGGTGTATAAAGTCGTGTTGTAGGAGCTCTGAGTATTCACACACAGCACTGTTTTGACTGCCATGTCTGATTCAACGTCCAGATGTCGAGACTTTCATTTTTGCTGTCAGGATGTCAGTGACGTCGGAAGAATGTCAGCACTGATTGGCTGTCATGACACAGCAACAGCGAATTTGCCTGAAAAGTTCAATATTTTTTTAATTTGTCAACTTTTGCAGAGCCTGCAGTTAGTTTACAAACACATTTACTCTACTTGTAATTCTTCATGAATCAAAACAAAATCATTTTGTAAGGAACCAGGAACCAAACATAAGCCGACCATATGATTGTAAACAAAACTGTGGCCCTACATTTGCCATAACTTGTAAAATAGTCTTAACCAAAATGAAAAACTAAAGAATTGTGATAAAATTGAGGTCGTTATCCTGCCATGAAATAAATCAGGATATGATATTTTTGTCATATCACTCAGCCCTATATTTAGAGTTAGGGGATAAATGACTTCTCTGTCTCTTAGCATGTTGTAACATTGTCTGGTTCTTTTACACCCTTTCTTCCTCTCAGGTGGACAAGGCATTAGACTACCTCACTCAACACGCCTCTTTACCCACAAGTCACCTCGGCTTCTCTGTTAGTGTGGGAACACAGAAAGGCATCTACCTCAGGGACCCAGCCCAGTTTCTTGCACCCTCAGATCATGGAGTAGGAATTGAACCAATCTTTCCCGAGAACACAGGTACTGTTCAGACTTACTGTCACAGCAGGATTTTTGAGTTTGCTTTCTTGCGTTGTGGACATGTCTTTTCCTGTCTTTAACACCGCCGCCTTCTTTTTATGTCCATCACAGAAAACTCTGAGCGCATCTCCTTACAGCTACACTTGGCGCTCACATGTGCTGCCCCTTGGGTACAGTGCCCCTCCCATCTCGAGCTGATGAACCAGTGTCGTCATGTCAACGTCCGCATCGATCCTATGGGACTGAGAGAGGGAGTGCACTACACAGAGGTAGGGACTGTAAAGAGAGAAGGAGGAAAAAGATGGAGATTGTTTTTATGTCTATTAATGTAAACGTCACTTTAAATGTGTTTTGTTTTTTTTTTTTTTTTCCTCAAGGTGTGTGGTTATGACACAGCAGCACCCACCTGTGGTCCCCTATTCAGAGTTCCAATCACAGTTATTATCCCCACCAAGTGAGATCTTACATTATTGGCATTTTATTTCTGTTGCTCTGTGTGGTTTGTTTGTTTTTGCTTACAACTCTCTCTCTCTTTCGTCTGACAGAGTGACAGATAATCGTAATCACGAGGTTTGTTTCACAGACATCCACTTCAGACCCGGACAGATCAGGCGCCACTTTATCACCGTTCCTCAGGGAGCCTCGTGGGCAGGTCAGTGGATCTGTGTGTGGTGAATTTATCCTGACTCAGTTGTTGTGTGACTTTTCAGAAAAACCCAACGCATATGCTTACTAGTAATTTAGGACCAATTTTGCAATTTGGTTTTCTTTGGTAGTAGGGCTGCACGATTCTTGCCAAATGTGAATCATAATTTTTCTCCCTGAGGACTAAAATCACAATTCAGATTTTTTCAACAAAAAAAAAGTACTGCACAGAAGTTTAAAAATACATGCTGTCTACACAGGGCTTTCAGCAGGCATGACCTATAATAAAATGCTGGACTTCAACTTAAAAGTCTCCCGTCTGGCGGCTGGGATTTTCTGATGTTGTTCCTTCTCCTTCATTGTAACTCATACTGGATTCTGTAGTGACGTTGCAGGTGGTTTTAGAGATTTATAGTGTTACCTTGTGGTGCTGCAACAATGCCAAAGCATAGCTCGTAGATTATTACTCCTTGTGCATCGTCGTCAGGTTTAAACCTGAAAAAGTTCCACACGGTGGAACATCCACCTTTTTTCTGGCATGAGTACATAATTTCTCTGGCTGTTGCCACCAGGATTTTCTTCAACGGCGCTCATTTTTTCCTTTTGCATGTAAGTGGCATCAAGTGAACAGACTTCTGCCTCATTTCTGCTTGTGTACTTGTGACACTGCCAACACCATGTCTGGTTACTGTAGCAGCAGCGAGTGACAGCGGTCCACTGGAAATGAGGAAGAGAAATAAGAGAGGTGATTGAGTTGTATGGCTGAATCATTGGCTAATCTCTGGCCTGATTACTGAATTAATCACATGTTTTGCTTTACACTGTGTGAGTGTGACTGAAAGAGCACCTGGGATTGTTGTGAAGTCAATAGGAAAACACGCGGATGCTGCGTGATCTGAATGCACAGGGAAATATGAGCAAGTGAATCACCGTCATTTAGAAATAAGATTGCATGTCTGTATGACTTGGTGTTTTTGTTTTTTTTGTTTTTTTACGATTACTTGTGCAGCCCTGTTTGGTAGAAACACAATCTCCTCTTTTAAAGAAAAATCCATACGGTACGCTGCATCCCTCTGTGTCGGTATAGGGTGTTCCTCCCACAGTCCTCCTGCTTTGCTGACTGAGAATGTTGCTGTCAAATTGATTTATTGTTAAAAAAAACAAAAGGCGGAACAAGTGAAATGTTGCACGGGGAAGATAAGATCAGTCAGCATGAAACAGCCCAGAAGCATTAGTGAAAGATATGACATGAAATTATTTATGTTATTTTCTGAGTGATTTGTATAATTAAAATGTTTATTTTTAATCATTAACTCTTTATTTCTTTTCTTTCATCTTGTCATCTTCCTCTGTTTTCTCGCTTGTTCTCCATCATCTGCATTCTCTCCTCTCCTTGCTCTCCTGCAGAGATCACGCTGACCTCTCATTCAGGAGACGTGTCGTCAAAGTTTGTACTCCATGCGGTTCATCTGGTCAAGCAGAAAGCGTACAGAGCTAATGAATTCTACAAGTTTTCTTCACTGTTGGAAAAAGGCTCACTAACCGAAGCTTTCCCTGTGCTGGTACAGCTATTTCATTTTTAATATATGTCACACAAGAGTCGACTAAAAAAAACCTAGTTGTCATTTGTCGTTCTCTGCCAGATGACAGTCGTCAGTCCTAGAAAGAAAGTCACTTCATTTCATAGATGAGTGTATATAAAAACTGACCTATTGATGAACTAATTTCTGCCTGTTTGTCTTTTCTCTAGTCAGGTAGGGTAGTAGAGTTGTGCATTGCACGATGGTGGGCGAGCCTGGGTGATGTCACGGTGGATTACAGCATCTCGTTCCATGGACTCAGCACTTCTCCCTCACCCTTACACATAGTAAGAAGAGGACAGATGCTCAGATTAGCAGAACTGTGTCAGTTCTCTGTTTGTGACTCCCATCTGTCTCTTCCCAGCATGCCTCAGAGGGAGTAACGAGTTTTGACGTGTCGTCGCCTCTGAGGTACGAGGAGGTGTCCCCCACTATTACCCTCAAGTCCTGGGTTCAGCCTCTCAGGTAACTGCACACTTACACACAAGTGTATTTTGTTATTGCACATCAGTGTTGTTCTTTGTTTGACCTATGTTGTGTATTTAGGCCCTTAACCTCAAAGATAAAATCCCTGGGAGCAAGGGACATTCTGCCAAACAACAGACAACTATATGAGATTGTTCTCACCTACAGCTTTCACCAGGTACCGCCATCATCGTCATTGTCATGTAGTTTTGAAATCTTTTTGCTTTTTGTACGTGTGTTGTAACCTCATTTTGCCGTGTCCTCAGCCTAAGAGTGGGGAGGTGACCCCCAGCTGTCCCATGCTGTGTGAGCTGCTGTATGAGTCTGAGTTTGACAGTCAGCTCTGGATGCTGTTTGATCAGAACAAGAGACTGCTGGGCTCAGGGGACGCCTACCCACATCAGGTACACTCAGCCATATGATGAGCTTGCTCCTACATGGTTTTATTTCCCAGATGTTCACTCACATCTATGGTTAGTAAATTCACGGTCTGGTATTGGGGCTGAGATTGATAAGTTCCTTGTGTACATGAGCTAACGCTTCTGCCCTCCTTCTGTTTTACCTCTTCAGTATTCTCTGAAGCTGGAAAAGGGGGACTACACTGTGCGTATGCAGGTCCGCCATGAGCAGTCGAGCGAGTTGGAGCGCCTCAAGGACCTGCCGTTTGTGGTTTCTCACCGTCTGTCCACCACACTCAGTCTAGATGTCTATGATACACACCGTGCGGCCCTCATGGCCAAGAAGAAGGCAAACTCTGTTACCTTGTGCCAGGGCGCCACACAGCCCTTCTATGTCACGTCCCTGCCTGACGACAAGTGAGTCAGTTTGAAGAGAGACTTTTCTCTTGTATTGTTCGATCTTATAGGACTCATATCATAGCATCAGTCAGCTGAAATAGGTTGGTTTCCGATGAGTCAGAAGAGCTGAGTCCTCACAGAAAAAAAAGATTAAATTTAACGTTACCATAAACATGCAGTAATTTTCTCCCAGGTCATCAGGTCATATTTACAGTCCTAAATGACTAAGATATCATAGAGGAACAACTATTTATCCTCGCAGACTCTATTTATCACCAAGAAATATTCAGTTTGCTTTTAAATGCAGATTGTGATCCATGTAAACTGAAGACATTTGTAGATATGGGTCAGTGCTATCTTTCCTGGTCAGAGAATCAAGCCTGTAGTTACGAGTTCAAACCGAGACATTTCTAAGCAGGAAACATTTGTTGTTATATCAACATCAACTGTTAAAGAATCCTTCCTCAAAGGTATTTACCCTCAAAATAAGATTGGTTGCTCAGTGGTCAGAGCACTGCTGGATAAATGCATGTTGGATTTGCACAAGCCTTCCTTAAAGTTGCAGTAGGAAACTTCTGCAAATGAGCTAGCAAGCTAACATTAGCTGTAGCATGAGACTCATGGGGAAGCAAATCCGCTTCAGCCGCTTGCGCCAGCTCACGCTCTATTCGTTTGTTGTCGCTCTCTCTTTTAAGTCCAGACACTCTGTTATTGACAGAGGCGAATCAGAGCACAGTGAGCTAATCAGCTCGTACCAACATCACCTGTCGCTAAGAAGTGTGGCGTAGACCGGCGAATTAGGACAGAGAGTACAGAGAGCATCACTGATTTTTAATTTTTTTGCAAAACCCTCTTCCCGGTGGCAAAGAAAATATGTTAAAAACAGAGCTTATTGAGAGACCAGTTTAGCAGCAAATGGTGTCATTTTTCTGCCACTGTTACTATACTCAGCTTACACATCATGTGACAAAGTTAAGCCAAAGAACTTGTCTAGTTTCACTTTAAATAAATAATACTCTGTGTTTTTTTGTAATCAAATTTTGTAAAGTTCCTGTCTTTATTCTCTTCATCACTGTCTCTCCATCTGTTTCTCCCTTATTACAAGGATCCCGAAGGGGGCGAGTCCAGGATGTTACCTCTCTGGTTCTCTAATTGTCCCCAAGAGCGAGTATGGCAAAAAAGCAGTGAGTTGCCTTTTTTGTTGTTGTCCTTTGTCCTCCAAATCAGCAGTCAGTCCTGCTCCTCAGGATCTTTAGTCATGGTAGTTTTCATTCTCCTTTTGAATAAATGGGATGCACAACAAACTACACTGCAGCTTGCCACGACAATGTGCAACTGGTTTAATAAATATGTGATGCCTGATGTAGTCATGGTCCTGATGATGAGGAGTGAAGGACAGTACTCTAAAGCTCTTTGCAGTTCTGTGCTCTGTTTTTTAGATAGTTTATCTCTGATCACCTTCAGACCTGAGCAAAGTCTGGTCTGTTACGTCTGAAATTTTATTGCATGTCACTTATTCAAACTACTTTTTCTCACTCTTTTGCTTTGCCAACACATCTGATGTCAGTCCAAAAACTTGACTGAATGTTGCACATCATCTCTGTCTGTTCCTGTCACATTGGATCTGGCCTTGTTCAGACTGCAGACAAATCTGTTTTGCTTCTTAAATCTCATTTCTAACGCAGACTGTCGGCACTGTCATTTGTAAGTGATCAGATGGGATTCGTTGTGTCCAGACATCACCGTTCTGTACCAACCTATCTGTATGGGTTACTGTGGTAATGACATCGCTGTCAGTGTGTGTGCTGGTGAGCAGCTTTACAATGTGGAAGAACGACGGGCATTTCATCCTTGGAACATTTGATGATGAGTGGTGGCGTGTAAATTTTGAATGCGCCGTGGGACATTCAATTCTGATGTGTTGCCAGGATCTGTGGCCGTCCAGCACCCGTCCTACAATGTGTCAGAAATCCAATTTGGGCTGGCAGTCCGAACAAGGCCAAAATGGCTTTTGTGCAGAGAAAACACAGAAATTAATTTGTGTGAAATAAATCTGTAAGAAAGGAACTGACAGCATTTCTGCAGTGGGAAATATTTTATTTCTGAAGCTTTTTCTCACTATCTCAGTGGGCTGCAGGTGCTCCTCTTGTTTTTCACAGCTTTCTTGTGTCTTTGGCTGAACTTGCTTGACTTAGTTGCTTTAATGCAAAGATCCTCCAGGAGAACTTTTAGCACTGATTTACAAATCACTATATTTTCAATGTATTTCATATTGTTTCACATTGCATCTTTATGTCAAAAAATCACTGTAAGCCCACCTTATTTTTTTAGTTTTCGGAACTGTGCAAAGTCGTGGTGTTTAACCCTTGTGGCAAAGCAGATGTAGGAAAAACAAGCCGATCAGATTTTTTAGATGAGAGCACAAGATGGAAATCTAAGCTGGTCAGCAACAAGGATTACACCACTGTTTTACCACTGTATCATTAATTTGTCTGTGACAGGTAGGTGGATGAGAGTCACTGAATGAGGATAAAAGATACAAATGAAGACAGAGAGAATCCTTTTTGGTGTGCTTGTGTTGTCTCTTCCTTACTGTGTGTTATTCTGACCACCAGGGGCAGGCCTCTGCAAAACGACAAGGGAAGTTAAAAAAGGTACTGGATGAGCTAGAAACACTGTACAACAGAGCGTCCACTGCTTTCCTACATCAGGAAGTGGCTTATTCCTTTCCTTAAGATGGAGATTGAAGATTTGTTATCTCTTTATCAATTCTGTCAAAGCATGTCAATATTGCTGTAATGAAATATGTAACTTAGATTAGCCATAATAGGTGTTTATTTTGAAGTAGAATAGTCAACAGTCAAGTTTTCTGGTGGTCAGTAAAATTACTAAAACATCTTTAAATCTTAACATCAGTCGATAATGAGCAGTACTTTTGATTTATATGGCTGAGTATTTAAAAAGCATTTTTCTTAAGGGATTTAATGAGAGAAAACCAGAAGGAGTTGGAGTCACAGAACATGAGGAAGAGGGGGATTATGGGAAGTTGTTTCAGAGTAGTGAAAGAGAACATGGATTTTGTTGAATGTATCACTTGCTGTTCTTTTGACTTTACTATTTTTTTGTGTGTCTATTCAGGATATTGTTCCTGTCGTCTACCACTTAATTCCTGCTCCTAACAAAACAAAGAATGGAGGGAAGGAGAAGGACAAGGAAGGAGACAAAGAGAAAGATATCAAGGAGGAGTTCGCAGAAGCTATGAGAGACTTAAAGATTCAGTGGATGACAAAGTGTGCACAGTAGCTCTTCTGTTTTGCCCTTCAGCACATTTTTCAGCTCTTATTCTTTTTGTTACCGTCTGATCTTTTCTTGTCTTTGCTGTTCAGGTTGGACTCCAGCTCCATCTACGATGAACTGAGTGAAAACTACTCAGATTACCTTCCTCTGCACGTGCAAAGACTTCACCAACTGGACTCTGAAAAGGTGATGATACACACCAGCGAGAGTAAAGTGAAATGGAGGAAACTGACAAGATTCAACTAAGCATTTAATTTCGTTCTACTAATTTCTCCTTTTTGTGTTTAGGAGCGTTTAAAACGTCTCAGGGAGGTGCAGTCAGCAGCCGACATTGTCATCTCCCACATTGACCAGACGGCCTTGGCTGTTTACCTCACCATGAAGACAGACCCTCGGCCCGATGCCGCCTCTATCAAAACGTAAGTCACACTCAGTACAGTTACATGACATTAAAAAGAAAATCGATTTATTGTGTTACTCCGCCTAAAAACAGACTTTTAAAATGCATGTAAACATGTTAGTCCGACTGAAACTGACTAAA
>JAQFJA010000001.1:10664353-10681947 GCA_029874485.1 Naso brachycentron
CTTGCATACCAATTATATGGGATGTGCCAATTAAAACACTGCACCTGAAAGTTACACATCACAGTTTTGTGATGCAGTTTTCTTCTGGCTTCTGATAAAACCGGAACTTAA
This sequence comes from Naso brachycentron, assembly GCA_029874485.1. Classification (NCBI taxonomy): domain Eukaryota; kingdom Metazoa; phylum Chordata; class Actinopteri; order Acanthuriformes; family Acanthuridae; genus Naso; species Naso brachycentron. The sequence continues at coordinate 10,664,465 of JAQFJA010000001.1, forward strand.
CATGATGTCATCAAATGTAGAAAAATAACCAGATTTTCGTTCTCTGAATGCGAAGTTTTCCTAAAATTGTTGGAATTTAAAGAAGGAAACGCAAATTATTTCACATTAAAGATAAGTACATGAAAACCCTTAATTTTTTAAAATTAGCCGAACAAATTAAGGAAAAACATTCGTTTAAACGCATCACCTTTCATATTTGAGTTAAATACACGGAGAAAAACATTTTTCTTATAGCAAAAATTACAACAGAAGTTTCAACTGAGTTGTACAGTTAAAAAAATGTCAGTAAGATTCTAAATGACTTTGGCTGGTCTAATTATTATTCATCCCTCTATGGATCATGCCATGAACAAATTCCTTAACACGGTCACCAATGTGCCAATCTATTTTTGATGAATGAAAGTACACAATTTCTGTTTCTGACATAACTTCACATGTACTTCATCTTATTTTAAATGACGTTTCACGGGCATTTAAAATAAAAAAACTCATTTCGCCCTAATTGTTCGATGTCCACTAGATGGCGCTGTCAGGCTGCAGGTCTGCTGCACATCCAGCCGCGAAGTGCAGGTAACGTTACGGTACCGCCTCTGCTGTTGGTCGCACCAACTTGGACAACATGCCGCTTTCAAACAGAGTCACACCGCAGCAACTTTCTCTCTGTGTCCGGATTTTAATGATCATCTGGAGCGCGTCCCCGATTCAGACACGAACGCCACATGGTCGACGCTGATTTCTGAACCCTGGAATGTGGACGGGACTCACCTGCGCGCACTAAAGGTTCCCAAACTTCCAGACACTTTTTTTTTCTTTTGGAGCAATAACCCGGGATTTTATTAAAATGTCTGTGCTGTGGACGAACTACATTTTCTTCGTGGCGTGTTGCTCTGGATTTGGATTTGGAAGCTCAAACAGATGCGACGAAGTGCGCAAAGTTTTCCAACTCCGGCAAATTGGACCAAATCAATTATTGCCTTTAAGCCCCAGACCAGGTAAGCTGAAAGATGAGCAGTCGTGTGTGTTACTGTCTGGTTTATGGGTTTATTTCCTGTAGTTAAATCCTCCTAAATCAGCCAGCTATTCAAACTGTTCTGCCTTTTCCTCTTGATTATTTCTACATTTTCTTTATTTACATCTTCATAGCAACCAAAGAATCAACAAGCCAGCCCACTGATTGAAAGTATGGATGCTTGAAAAGTTACTCAGCACAGTATGACCTTTCTGTAGAGCTCATCAACTGCACTGTAGCTTTTAACCTGTCATTTTCTGGCTTCTTGAAGTACTCTTTGTAGTCACAAAACACACCTTTTTAGACACATTTCAGAGGCGTGTGTGCAGTTATCATAATGATATAAACAGAGGAGCAGGGGAGTTTGAGCAGCTTACATGGCATATTTTTTTTTAAAAATATAAATTTAAAATTAGGATATTTAGACGAAATTCTGCATGTCTCTTAAATTACTTGAATAATACTCCCAAAAGTCTGTTCCTTATATGTTATTTGGATATGTTTATTTCAGATTGAGAGGTTGACAGGTTTATAATAACTAGTCTCGGTATGTTATGATACATTTCAGTTTTTAAGCTAAGCAAACAGGGTAAGCTGGCCCAACAAAACAGCGTATAAAAGCTGCCACTTACTGTTTACTTCACTGCATTACCAGCAGCAGTACATGGCTAATATAAAATGTGCTGTTTTAATCCGCTGAAACTACGTAAAGCTGCTGAGATTACTCTTTGGTCGTAATGGAAAGTAAACCTCAAACTCAACTCCTTCCAGCTGACTAAAGCAGTTAAGTGGCTTGCAGGGATAAACAGGAATTATTTTGTGTAAAGTTAGGTAAACTAGGCTTCACTTAACTTTCTGAACACACCACCCATGATGTAAGGTCCACATGATAGGCTACTTCTCCACAAGATTTGGGATGGAATTATGGGTGTGGAGATTTCTCGTGGGCTGTCACTGACTGACTGCTCTCTGTGCTCCCCTCGGAAAAGTAAATCTTAATGGTGCTGACTGCCATCCTGCCACAAACTGCTCCTTGTAAACTTCGCCACCTCTTTCCCCTCCTTTCACCCGCTGAGAGGAAACCGATACAATTGACAGAAAACCCTCAAATGTCACCTAAACCTCTAAATAACCCTTATAATGATCATCATCAACACTCCTGCCATTGAAACGAGCCTGTGTGACTCTGTGGATTTAAATCGCTGTGCAGTTTTTTTTTTGCAGAACTGCAAACTGAAAAGTACTTTCTGGCACAGATGTTGTGTGCAGTGGGTTTCTCCTGTAGTTACAGCAATGATAAGCTCCTGATTCAGTGGCTGCGAGCACTGTAAAAACACTTGCTGCTGTTTATAACTGCACCTCCTCTGACCTTTCTGGCAGTCTCACACAGATAAAAAGTCTTTCAGAAGTCCAAAAGCATCTCAACATTGGAAAGATATAAATTGTTTCCTTAATAAATCTTGATTAATGCAGTGAAATACATCAGATAGGGTCATGAGAGATAGCGAGAGGTGTGGTCGATCCTAGAGGATGACTGAATTTATATATAATTGAGCGTGTGCTTGAGAAAAATAACCTCCAGAAATTCCAAGAATCTGAGAGAGAGAGAGATGGAGAAAGCTGTTCTCATGTAGGAGGAGTGTCAGATAGCCCAAAGTTTCGGTCAAAACACAGCAAGTCACAAGTCTGTTACCTCAGCCAAATAAAGATGTTGTCTGTGGTGTTGCTAGTGGAAACAGTTTTGGGAAACATTAAGGAAAAAAGAAGCAAGACCCTGGGCGCTCTCGGAGTGTCTTATCTGGGAGAGTTTGAATTCCTCCACGTGTGCGTCGGCTGCTCTGCTCCCTCCTCACACAGAGAGCTGATAGCGTCTCTGGCAGCAGCCCTGCACTCTCTGCCTGGGCATGTCAGAGGCTTTTGCAGAGTCTGGGGTCGCTTTTAAGGTGTTTTGATTGTCCCCCATGTGTGCAGATTGCTTACATTTGTTCGTAGCGGAAAACCTGAGACACGTCACTTGGTGAAGCGATAACACATCCTCTCTCAGGAGGAAGGCGTTTTGATGTTTTTGCTTCACTAAACCAATGTATGTACCCTTTAACCAATGTTTTAGGCATGTGTGCTATCATGATATGAGGATCAACTGCTTTTATTTTACGTAGATTTCTTGATTACCCAATAACTTTGAAGAGTACGACTATTATTCATATTTGCTGTCATGTGCTGTTAAATGCACCTTGTTTTTAGTATGTTTCTGCCATTTGTGTGTCTCCAGGACGGCTGTCTCTGTTTGTTGCTCGGTCAGTCAGTCAATCCACCACTTTGGACCAGAGTGAAATATATCAACATGAGTTTGCTTGAGAATTTAATAGGCATTCATGGTCTTCAGAATGATTATGATGATCCCCTAAATTTTCCTATAGTGCCACCAGCGGTTTGACTTTTGTGGTTCTGTGTGAAATATTTCAGAACAGAGATTTTGGTGTCTCCCTGGTACTCATATTTACGAAATTTATAAAATGCTGGTGAAGAATTTTTTATAAACTGTGCTGTCAGAGCAATGTCTCTCTAGCAAATTACTTCTTTGCACAGGAAAAATTCTTTTCCGTTGCTCCCAGCTGAGAACCCTTCGTCTAGAGATGTCTGTCCAGCAAGTTCAGTTTTACCTCTTATCTGCGTTTCAAATGGATTTGGTGGAGCCAAAGTTCACAAACTGTTCCTTGTATTTTTGTTTTGATATCATGCAAGCGATAGTGCTGAGGAAAACACAGTGAAAGGGTTTTGGTCCATGAGAAGAGAAAGAGAGCTGCATAGCAAGAAAGAATGCTACTTTCTATTTTACTGAGGGAAATAAATTCACACATCAAAGCATTGTTTTATGCATTTTATTTTGCCACTTGGTAAAAAACATGGGTCTGTGACCCATTTTGGCCCGACCCTAGGTTTGGGAAACACTGCTGTAGACTCTCGTTCTCTTGCTAATAAATGCTGCTGATGAAGAAGAAACTGCTTGTCAGTTTAGACAGTTGACAGTTCATCATACAGGTAATGCAGATCACAATCACTTATTTTTACCTTCGGGCTGGTAAGGTGTCAAATCCACCTGACTTTCACATCTTTGGAATGTGTAAAGGAAAGTGGAGCACTTAAAGACAGCATGCCAATGCTCAGTCCCAGTTTATGCCTTTCATGTATTAGCATCATGCCTCACAGGTAAGCATTCCTTTCTGTGGAGAAAAAAAAAAAACCTGGTGATGTTTGAAAAACCGCAAAAAGTTGTTTTAACAATATTTATCTCTTCTGAAGATTTTTCAAAAATCCAAACTTTTTATTTGATTAAGAAGCTTTTTAGCACATTTTACAAGTCTTCTAATCCAAGCTGTTCGCTGATACCAACAGATGTTAGCCATAGATGATATTTATTTCATCTATGCTTAGTTTATACAAGGTTAGCCAAAATATACAGTATAAATTATACATGAATACATTGAGCAAACATCTACTGATTTAACTTTATGTTATGTGTCATTTTCAAACAATGTGCTAAGCAAGAAGCAAATACAGCTGCAACTTGAGAAATACATCATCCAGATTAAAATTAAGAACAGAGGTAGATGTAAGAGTTGCTTAAAGATCGTCTGGGTTTTCAAACATGTTTGGCACTATTTTTCAGAGAAAGAAATGCTTATATTTGTGACCATACTGGTAAAATATAGGAAGCTAAATCCCATACAGAAATAAATAAATAAAATACAGAAATGGCAAATAATAGAAGCAAAGTCTTTCTTACCAACTTTCTTAAAGGTCCATTGTGTAGAATGTAGTGGCATCTAGTGGTGAGGTGGCAGATTGCAACTAACTGAACGTCCCTGGACTAATGAGAGCTACTGTAGAAACAACATGGCAGACTCTCCTGAAGAGGACCCGCTCCCTCTATAGATATGAAAGACTCATTCTAAGGTAATGAAGACCAAGTAATTCTTATTTCCGGGGGAATATACAGTAATGATAACACACTTATGAATATTCTGTTTCTTCTCATCCTGAATCTCTGGTGTAAACTTGCCTTAAAAGAGAGAGCGACAACAAATGAAATTAAAAACTTGAGCTGGAGCACAAACAGGGAGGAGAGGATGCAGTGGAGTCGCTTCCTTAGGAGTCTCACGCGACAGCTAGCTTAATTTCCAAAAATCGCCTACCCCAGCTTTAACGATGACACACCCTTCTTGTTAGCTTTGACCCGTTGTAATTTTAAGCTCTATATAGATCTATAATGTTTCATATTCGTAATATAATCTAAATGACCCTCAGGTTCAGATCTTCAGGTGTGCATGTCCAAGAACCTGACGTGCTGTACCAAGAAGATGGAGGAGAAATACCAGTTAGCAGCCCGGAGGGACATCCAGAACCTCCTCCAGACGTCCAGCTCCAGCCTCAAATTTCTCATCTCACGCAACGTGGCTGCTTTTCAAGGTAAGACTTAACTGCTTCGAGTGTGTTGTGAAGTTAAGCTTCCTAAACACGTGCTGTGATGACAGCGAAATGTTTACCTGTGTAATTGCATGTGTGTGGATGTTTGTGTGTATTATGTGAGTTGGAGTATACATTTAGGAGTCAGGGTTTGTGTGGGTGCAGTAAAAACAGTGGATGAGTCAGTGTATGTGTGTGCGTGCAGTGAGGCTCCACATCAGAGCAAACAGAGCGGGGTCTGTCCTACTTCCAGATCTAGCACTACACACTGATGGTGAGATTAGATAGGCTGGTGGTTCCTGCAGGAGACGACTCAGGACGAGGCTGTCTGGAAGGGTGAATGTCTGTCAGGGAAGTGTACTAGTAATAGCTCCTTTTCCTGTGTAAGGTGTCCTGCTGTACTCTGCTGATAAGAAAACCATGTCCTTACATTTAGAGTGATGGAATGCAGTCATCCCATCAGGCTGCTGGCCATAAACCTCTTTTTCTACCTCTTTCTCTCATTGTTTTCCATTCCTCTCCGTCTGTTCACTCAGCAACGCCTGACAGTTGACTTACAGGCAACAACTTGCCTCTCTCTGTCTGCCTGCTCTCCCTGCCCAGTGTGGGATGTTCTCCACTTTAGCTGATAGCTGTCATATGACGGCTGAAACGGGTGGGCAACAAATACAGAGCTTATGACGTGAATGTGCAGACGTATCATTAGACCAATTCACTTTAACGATGTCTCTTAGTTTAAAGACTTGATGTTTATCCTCCTACTCAACTCAAATGATTTATAGGAGAGTCGCGTGTGATCACAGTGTTTTAGTTGCGGTCTGCAGGGGCAATGCCCGCTTTTTGTTTGATGTTTCTACTCTGGCTTTTAAGCTGACCTAAAATACTCAGCATTTATGATAAAGTTTGTGAAGCATGTCGCCTCTGAAATACCGTTATTTAAAAAAAGTTGCAAACAGTCTTATGAAAGTTGTTGGATTGCAGTTTTTTAGACGAGGCTTGCGTTATTTATTTTTTCATGGTGAAATCCCACGACAAGAACAAAATGTTAGTTCATGCCTCAGTACTCTAAGACTTCCTTACACGAACTGTGGCATTCTGCCCCAAACAGGTCACAAATAGGTTGTCGTTCATTTAGAAGAATGGATCCACTTATCAGAGGGTTTGTGGTTCCATTCCTTGCTCGACCAGTATGAGTGTGAATGTATTTCTGATGAGCAGGTTGGCATTGTGCATGGAGTCCTCAGCCAGCAGTGTATGAATGAATGGCTGAATGCTGGATTGTATTGTGGAGCGCTTTGAGGGGTCAAAGAAATACAAAATCACCCCTTAAACTGATGTAATTTTAAAGGTAAAGTAAACATAGAGCAAAAGTTTCTAAAGCAGTGGTAGGTCGAGTACTGAGGATCTGTGGAATAAATAAAAGTAAAAAATACTATTTGAGAAATTTATCAAGTAAAATTTAAAACCAAAGTATACAGGTAATAAATTTCTGAAAGTACAAGTAACCTCCCTCCCAACATGCACCTATTGTTTTAAAAAAAATTAAATGAAAAAAGTAGGCAAATCAACATCAAAGTGTTAGAATGAAAAACAAACATAGCTAATGTTAAGTGAATGATAAGAGGGCGTGAGGTAGCGAGACAAAAAGAGTCATAGAGAGGAAAATTTATTTTCTGATAGTTTCTCAGTGGTACAAATAAACAGCACTAGACCCTCGCACTGCTGTTTATTTTGCTTTGTGTGACATATGTAGGCTTCTATATGTGCTGGTGTATGAATTTTAACGTTGGGCTTTTTTGTTTTAAAGCATCTGCCTGCGGGCCGTTTAGCAGGCCAGGCCACCAGGAAAAGTCCCGATGCTCCTGATGGCCAGTCGAGCCTTGGTACCTGGAAACTGGGCCTGATATTTTGCGTGTTAGATATCCTGCGACTCTCAATCATGCTGTCAGTGAGCTCATGATCCTTGATCAGTTCACACATGCTGACCGTGGTTCATGGGAGCGCACTCGCATTAGCCCACGATCTGGGGCTTTCTGCCCACGATCTCCAAAAAGTGTTGTAGACAGCAAGATCAGGGCTGAAATCCTGCAGTCTGAACTGTACCTTACCAATCTCACTACATTTTCACCTACAGTATGTACAACTTACTTGACTGTGCTTGCGCAGGTTGGACAAAGAGAGAGACACCGCCATGTAACTTTTCTCTTTTCAAGATGTAGGCATAAAAATTGTGGCCGGATGTGGCCAGGTGTTTTTGCTGGAAGCTTCCTCTTATTGTGGCTTTGGCGTCATCATCGCATCGCGGTCAAAAGACAGGCAGTGCTTCTTTTTTCTTTTAGGCAGCTGATAACTTGACATCTGTAGTGAAGTGGTTGAGGGTGTTTGGCAAATATCGTGAAGTAAAAAGTAGATTACTGGCTCAGAACCATACTCAAACAAGCCTTAGAAGTAAAGTCTTTAAAAAGGAACATGAAAAGTACTCATTTTGTAAAAAAAAAAAGAAGCTTTTACTCACATGGGTTACTTAGTTAGTGTGTTACTACCCTCCCGTCTTTGTGAGTTTTGTTGTGGACTACTAGCAGTGTTTTAATGCTCATTTTGTGCTCTAGTGAGTATTTGCAGCAGCAGGACGTGTATGTGGGATCGACTCAAATGAAGAAACATCTTGCAGAGCAACAATGTGGCTCACTGATGTGATTTTAATAGTTGTGGGACAGAAGTTCTGCGGTGCAGAAGAGAAAGCTAAATCAGACTTTGGCTGCACAGACAATACTTGTTAGAGGGATCAAGTCATTGTTGGTTTTGTTCTTTTCGTGTTTTGTTATTTCTGACAGGAAGAAAAATGTAAAATATCACCAGCCTTATCCTTTAATACGCACTTACCCTTAAATGTCTGAGGGTGTATTTATCTTTCTGCCTCTTAAACGCCTTGTAACAGACTCAGTGTTGGCAGGTTTGTTCACGCAGGGCAAGTCAAAAAAAGGCTGCAGGAGCTGGTGGTTGTTTCAAAAATCCGCAGAAAATGAGCAGCACTCACATGGTTTCATCTGTGGAATGGCAGCCAGCGCGCGCTCCTGCCAAACCAAACAGAGTTCCCTGTCAACATCAGCTCTCGTCAGTCAACAAACATTGGCAGCTGCTTCCAGCATCCAGACTGCATAATACAAGTGGCAACAGACGCTCAGCAATTTAAGTCTCATATTGGAGTCACAGCAGCAGTGCAACTGCTCTGAATATTGCATTTATTAAGTCATTATGTCATGTTCCCAAGGTGTTTTTGTGATTTAATTACACGCCAAAATAGGGCTGCAGCCATGTATTATTTTCATTACTGATTTATCTGTTGATTGCTTTCTCGATTTATCTACTAATTCTCTGGGTTGGGGAGGCTACATTGGAAATAGGTTACAGATTACTAGTAACCCTATTTAAAATGTAATAAGTAATGTAACTATTGCAATTACTACTAAGTAATATAACTTGTTACTAAGTAATATAACTTATTACATTTGATACTTTTTGATGACTTTTTTAACTTTCTGATGAAGTTTTTCAACTGTTAACCATTTTCAAATCTTTAAACCAGGTAGCGTTAACCTTACAGTAGGACTCAACACTTATTAGGCTACATGCCTGCAGATATTTCCTCAGGTTTGACATGGAAATGTGTCGTCGAAAGCATTTTAACAGTTGGTTAACGTGTTTTGCATTGCACTGTTGTGTTCGAGCCCTTTTCTGATTTCTTAATAAAATGTTTTTTTCTATATTTCCGGCACTGGAACGCGTTTTTATCCATAGACATGGAGGCAACTCACAGGCAGGTTGTTTAGCTTTGAGCAGCAGTGTGGATTGATTTAATTGGCAGACGTGGGGCGCTGCAAACTTAAACAAGAGAACCAATCAAAAGGATCGGAACAGCATCAAACTTTACAAACGGCCTTGACTGGAAATGGCAAAAGAAGACATTGTGCCTGTCAAAACATGCAAAGCAACAAAATGAATATTATTGAACATATTGCCTGAGCTTTTTACAGAAAGTATTCAGATGGAATCTCCTTTATAATCATCAACATTTTCATAAGTAAGTTAATTCAATTTTTTTTTCTTAGTAATTGTACTGGATTACAGTTACATTTATTTTGTAAATAAATAACTTAATTCTGTTACATGTAACTAGTTACTCCCCGGCACTGCTAATTGTTTGGTCTCTGCATTCAGAGTGAAAACTTCTCCAAAGTCCAAGTTGTTCATTCAAATTAAATGTAAGTCCAAAAGTCTCAGAAGCTGGAACTAGAGCTAGCTAACAGCAATTTAGGTATTTTGCTTGAAAATTTGCTTATACAACTACATGTTTATATTTGCTATGCGTTTTTTTTTTTTAATAATATTTTTATTGAATTTTTAGTAGAAACAAAAGAACACAGTACAGCTCAGACATGACACGACACAACAACACAAAGACTAGACAAAGGCTACAAAGAAAGATGAAAGTGGGCATGTTATCCATCCAACCCCCTGCTACTCAGTCTCGGACAAGAGGCAGAATCCATACAATCACAAAGAGCATATAGAGAATTATCAAGGTCACAAGGGTGTTAGTTTTACAATAGGTACATTAAAGAAAGCTACAAGGACAGGCTAGGCTGAGTTAGGAAACCCTCGTAGTAATGAGGAAGTGTGGGTCCGACATGTATTAAATAAGGGTCCCAGACTTGCTATGCGTTTTTATGTTGCTGACCTGAGACAAAAACTTTTGTACACTAACCAAAAAAATGGAATGGAATGTGTGGAATCAGAGCCCTCCCAAAAAATCACATAAAAGAAAAAGTCATTTCCTGCACTCACATGTCACCTCTGCATTTATTTATTAAAAAGTGCCGACGTTTCAGTCACAAGGACCCTCCTCAGGACATACACCCATAAAATGACATAGTGCTTTAAAATAGTCCATGATTGCTTGATGGGCCACAGCTGTGTTGGAGGCCTGTTCTCAGTCACAAGAGTTCACTCATTTCCTAAACGGTAAGGTGTCCAACACTCACAAAGCTCCAAAACACATGGTGCATATCCATGAGGTCTTACAAACCTGTTGTCTCACTGTCCTCCCTCATAACATTTGCAAAGATGATCTTTTTTTAATATTTTAAATCCCCAGTTGTTTACATCAGTGTGTGCTGGCTGGTCTCTTCTTCAATGCTGCCTTTGTTGGCTCATTACTGTGTGTGTTGCCTCATTACTGCCACCAGCTGGTAATTAGGCATATAGTGTGTGTTTCCTCATTTGCGTACGTGATGAAAACAAAAAATAACGACCTACTCATGATAAAAATCTCTCTGTAGTGCTAATAATGGAAAAAAAACTTCACCGGATACCTCAAACAAACTGAACCTTTCAGCTCTAATCCAGATATATTTTCCCTTGAAAGGAACTGGTTAGATCCCATTTATAATCATTATGATATAATCGCTAAAAGTGGTTTGTATTCATCATGAATTCAATTAAATTACAGTTTGCACACTATTCTTTCCCCCTGTTCAATATTGTTTGTCTTGCTATTGAAGAAAATCTCTACTGATTAAAGCTGATACATCTGCAAATGTTGATGCAGACTTTTTGACTCACAGTCTACAATATCCGCTACACACACGCACGCACACACACACTCAGGCGCACATACACATGCACACACACCCATTGAGAAAGGGAGCCACCCACGAGGCTTTGTTTTATAGGGCCGCAGAGGTTTTAAGAGCCTTTGTCACACAGAGGAAACACACTGTGGCACCATATGTATGGGAAGCACGGAGGGACAGAAATGCCTGGCAGCCTCTTAGATTTTACCAGAGTGGGAAAAAAAGCTATTTTGCTGTTCATGTGCAGACATAAAAGAAACACAAGTCAAGCATTTAATCCGTCTTTCCTATCTGGGCAGCACCCAATGATGCTGAATTAATATGTGTAAATTGTTTGTTATTCATCTTGTGTGACTGTGAGTTTTGTGTTTGGTGTTTTCAGATTATAATGGAGGGGGAAAAGGGCCAACGGCTTTGCGGATCATCTTAAAATTTGAATGAAATTTTATGTTGCAGTAGTTGTACTGTTCTGCTCCAACATAAACACTTCTGTGGAATAAAAGAGAAAAACAGACAGGAGGTGGGTGGGTCGAAACAGAAAAACAAGTCCCTTAGTTTGAGTCTCTAAATGATTGGCAGCCTGCACTGTAATTTGAGAGACAACAGAGAACAAGCAGAGTGTATAATGCATTACAACCACAGACAGGAAGAAGGACGAGTTAAAAGGGGGCAGGCTAATGTGGTCATTTGTTTTGTGCAAAGCCTTCAATTAGGCATCTTTATATGATGCAGCTGAAGAGAGAGAGGGGATGAAGAAATTAGAGGAATGTAGATGGATAACAGCCTGAAACACTCAAGAGACACTGAGAAATAACACCAACCAATAAAAAGCTATTTAAAATGTTTTTTTCCTGTGGGACTTGATGCTCTTTTGTTGTGTGTATGTAATGGGCCCCAGTTGAAAAAAAATTTAAGGGCATCTTTTATGTAAAAAAGGGCCCAATACTTAAACATAATGAGTTACACAAATGAGTGAAAACAAGTGTTGGAGCTGTTAATTATGAGCAGAGCTTCAAAGTGCAGCTCATGCCACAGAAATGGTTCATTCCAATTTTTTCTTTTCTTCAGAGAAATGAGCCACAACATTTCAATTACGTCGTCCTTACATGAACCTGACCACTGCCTTTCAAGTCATGTCACAGCCAAAAGATAGCTGGGCGAATGTGGTGGGAAAAAAAATGAAGATTGAGTTGATGGCATACCGTCAAGCAGACAGCCTCTGAGTGTTTGAGCACATAACTTTTTTCTCCCCTCTTGCCTCTGGTCTGTCAGTGAGTCTCTCAGAATTGCTTGTTTTCATTCGCTGGTTGTGAGGTTCCTGCACGTCGTCCACACAATGCACAAATATGCAGCCCGCTGAGCAGGGCTTCAGGGGAGATTTTTTTTTCATCCTGTGCAGGTTTGACTTACATCCATGGCAACCGACCTGTGCAATCCCAGCGCTCACTGAGGCTGGAGTCAAATAAAACTCAGAAACAGAACTTACAATGTATCAGCTGTTGAGATGAATGATAGAGCGTCTGAGGGAGGGGCGTTCAAATGGTAGCAAAATGGCCTAAAATCACCAGATCAAAGGAATGCCCTCCTTTGGGACAAGCTTTAATTCAGGGGTGCTATTTGCAAAGCAGTGTGTTTCCTTGCTTGCTGACTGTAAAACTGAAGAATTTTCCCAGCTTCTGTAAAAAATACATTCAAAGTCCTTCCTTTTGTGGTGTGTGAAGAGAGGGATCTTTTTAAATTCGGTTTCTGCTTGTGTGGCTGTCAGCCATGGTCAAATGGAACTTCTAAAAATATAAACTTGTAGTTTTGAACATTTTGCCTGTGACTCCTCAAAAGAATTATTTGGAGAAACACTTCCTTGCAAAGAGTTAGATGAAAAGAAGAAGCCACTCTCATACCTGTCTTAGAAACAAAGTAGCTTAGCATGGCTTCCTTATACCAGCAGCTCAAAAAAAAAAATCAAAAGAATTGACATATTTCACAAAATGTCAAACTAATACATAAAATGATATTTTGACTTTTTGTTAAAAGAGAGGATAGGAAAAGGCTGTTCTGTTGGTGAAATAAGTAAAGTCCAAAGATGATTAGCCAGGGCTTAGCATAAAGACTCAAAAATTGGGGAAAACAGCTAGCATGCCAAAGTTTTGCTTAAAAAATATACTTTTTGGGAGGATCAATACAATTCACACGCCTGCAGTACTTAATACTTAATACTGTCAAAGACGTCCCTGATTTTGGCAGACAGTTCCCGTTTTGGGTGACCTGTCCCCGGCTAGAGCTGTCCCCGGAAATATCCCCAATTTCAACTGTGGAATTCATCTTTGTGAAAAAGACAAAGTGATTTAACAACATTTTTTTAGTGCTTTATTCAAATAAAAAACAAATCTGTTTTCCAAGGGTATGTAAAAAGTTTATAGAAAAAAAGAACACAAAGTGAAACAGATGCTGCAGTTGTGATTCTGGTTGTGTGTAGATAAAACAGTACCACCTTCAACCACAATGTAGGTTGTAGTGGCAGAGTGGCGTTGTCCGTATTTTTGCTTGTTTACTCCACGGACATAAGAAGAAGCAAATCGTTATTTATGAGGGCAGAAGAAGAAATAAGTCCGAGTTGGAGCAGACTGAAGACTTGTTTCACTGACAGTTGGATATACTCTATAGTTGGTGTGGCTGTAACATAGTTTATTGTATAGATGTTTTGTGACGTGGCTCTGTTTTTTGAGAAGAGGATTAATAAAGGAGACAGGAAGAAATGAGCAGGAGAAGAAAGTGAGTATGATAAATTAATGGAGCAAACAAGTCAAGGGAGGAGAATGTGTAAGAGTGAGCTGAAAAGGTAAAGTGTAGAGAAGTAAGAAGGGTGAAGAAAAGGAGAAAAAAAATTAAGAAGGTATACGAGCAACACAAGGAGAGGAAAGAGAAGAGCAAACAAGAGGCGGTATGGTTCTTTTAAAGAAAAACTGGAAATGTCCCTGGTTTTCATTTCAGAAATCTGGTATATAAATAAATAAATAAATAAATATTTCCCATTTTATGACAAATCTAAAGCCTGACTGTTAATTAAATGCCAATGTTGGCAAAACATAAAAAATAATCCCAAGAAGTGAGATATTACTTAAGCTGTTGTTGTAATTAGGGCTGCACAATTAATTGAAATTTAATTAAAATTGTGATATGGCCCACTGCAATTTCCAATTTGCATCTCAGCGCAATTATATTAAAAGAGAAATGTCATTTAATTCAAATATTGTGGTGCTGCAGAGTTGTCCTGGTCCACATATCACTTTCTACAGACTTAAGAAAACATTTTTGTTTGGTAGAGATCCCTGCAATAATCACACTGTTAATTTTAATATCTTTTTTAATGAAAATGAGAATAATGATGTGAAAAGTAGAATTTCCCCTTGTATCACAAATCAAATCGTACAACCATAGTTGAAATATCCCTCTGTTCATTGTAAAGCTTTCAACAATATTACAAGACCACTCTGTGAGCACGTTGAGACTGGCTGTTACAAAATACTTAATGCAACTATTACTTGAAAGTCTGTGGCATGAAGCTGTTGTGGCCATTAACACTCTGCGGCTTGTGGTCTTCCTTCCAGTAAGTGTATCATTTTGGTTTCTAGCCAGAGAAGAGGAAAAAAAAGTTTGAGAACGTGAGACATAGCAGTCCTGCAGTCGCATTTACTCAGCCTCTGCTTTTTTTTTTTTTTCCCTAATTGCGAGCTACTGTTTTGTCAGGAACAAGTTTTTCTGATGAATGTAAGATCAAACAACAAGGACTGAGTAAAGCCTGAGTGCTTGTTTCGTTGGAGTGGAAAGCAAGCCCATTGTGTTCGGGACTTGCTATTTGCACTCATAAATGCTAATTGTGTTTCTGTTTGCCAGCTTTTAAAGGATCCACTGCCCATCTTTTACTCTTTGAATTGAAAAAGGAACATAGTTGAATGGCAGTGGCCCCACAGCTTGACTGAGTGGAGACCACAATTGGCCATCAAATTAGGACTCACTCTGTGCCAAACAAGGAGGTCTCAAAGGGGGGTCGGCGGTGGGGAGTGTGTGTGGGTTGATTGCTGCTGATTAGACAGATGATGCTTTAAAGGCTATTTCAGCAGAGTTTCCATTTTGACTGCATGAATTCTGGTGTGTCAAGCCCAGAGCAGTAAGCACTCAGCTGGCTCATGCCTGTGTAACCACCACCACGTCATCCTGAACTTGAATCCTATTAAGAAGTATTTTTGGACCGGATTTAAAAGTCAGAAACAAGAGAAAAACAATCGTGTAATGGACAGTCAGCAACTTAAACTTTGACCTCCAAATAAGCTGAGTAATGATGCACATTTAGAGACAATACAACACTAAGATATGCTGAGTTTTATTTGTGAGAAATTTGACTGCATACTAGAAAGAAAATTCAGTTTTGTGCAGCCCATGAGTTTATACACTGTCAACTTGAATGTCTCAAGCAAACCACGTATCTGCAAAATGTCAGCTTTTCATGAGCTTAGAAAAGACCCCAAAAAAGTTCCCTGAAGCTGAATGTTAGCCCTCTTTTGTTAGATTTTCAGAATTTTTTTTCACTTGTGATCTGTATCTATCAATAACAAACTGTGACGGTGTCATGCTTGTTGTGTGTTGTTCAAAGCCTAAGAGTCTATCAGTTTCCCATTGAAGCCCCTAGAGCCAAGGCTGGAACTGCCCAGGGGCCCCAGACCCTTCAGGACTCCCAAGACTCCATATTCCATCCATCCATAACCGCTAATGCTCTTAAGGGTCACAGGGAAGTGGAGTAGATCCCAGCTGAGTTTGGGCAAAAACCGTGTTGGATAAGCTGCCAGTTCATTACAGGTCTAAGCAGAGACAAACAACCATATTTAGAGTCTCCAGTTAACCAAACCTGCATGTCTTTGTGTTGATATGTTTACATGACATTAGAGAAAGTCAATTTATTGTGTTGGTCCGGCTAAAATAGGACTTTAAAACCGCATGTAAACATGTTAGTCCAACTGAAATCGTACTAAACTGAATCTCTCAAAATCAAGCTAACACACTAAGATAATGCGATTGGAAGTTGAATCACTGCTGCATGTATTAGCCTCAACCAAACCCGTACTGACCTAAGCAATCTGCGCATGATCGACAGTCCCCGCGGCGGTCTTCGACCTGGAACTCAGACAGCATAAATTTATAGAAGAAAGCCAGTAAGAAAAGAAGAATCACATACATAAGGGAAGCGTGCATTGATTTTGTACCAAAAGTAAAGTGTAGATATGAAGTGTACAGCACTAAAAAGTTGTTCATGCTTTCACCTATTGACATGGATTCCACTTGCTAACTTGTTTGTAGCTTGTTTGGCTAAACGGAAGAAGGTCCAATAGCAACCAGCTGAACGGGCACATCGCCTACTAGCGGAGTCGGACAATAAATTGATTCTCCCTCGAAGCTTGTATATTGGGGACAAGGACAGTAATCCAATTAAATGGCCTAATTGAGCTATAACTGTAGCTCAACTTAACTGTGCATGTAAATGTACTGACTGCGGGAGGAAGCTGAAGTACTCGCAGGGATCCCAGGCAGACATGGGGCGAATGTGGAAACGTTTTTGGTCTGCCAGAGTCGAAAATCCTCTCAAAACAAACATGGCGCTGGCTCGCCTGGAGTGTGAGGGGATAGGCGAGGGGTAAACAGTCTGTAGTTCTTCCTTGAACCAGTGACGTCACTGGTTCCAGAAAGAGCAAGAGATTTTAAAGCTACGTCCCAGAAACACAGAGAAGATTGAAAAAAAAATATTGTTGGGTTTCACATTATATCCCTAATTCAGATAGCTAGAGATAAGATTGAAAATCAGCGAAGGTGCCCTTTAAGTGCATGAATGAATCTACTGAAAATCTCTGGTGTTGTTTTAAATGATATAAATGCTTCACTGGGTAAGGTTTGTGGTGCATGCCTCAGCCAATTTACTAAAGGCTAAAAATCAAATGGTCTCTTTTGACTATTCTACCTCTGAGTAGTGGCCTCAGAAATCAGCAATATGAGGAAAAAAAACTTTTTCTGTGTTCACTTTAATATCCCAGTGTGATTACCAAGTCGCCCTCCGGGGGGATTTAGTGCTATAAGGTCGTTCTAAAAGCGGTCCTGCAGCAGCCACCACACTTACCTAACCACTCCTTTGCAATCCACAAATCTCCAAGAATTTCAAGTCCAAAACAGTAATTTTTTTCTTTTTTTTTTTTTCCCAAGGACAGATATTGTGCTTTGACCAGCCCTTAGCAGCACTGCATCACTGACTACAGTAACACAGTGTTCTCTTCCAGTAAACTTTCTATGTTGGTCACAAATTGGCTGCTCGCCTCAGTCAGGGAAAATATGCA
>JAQFJA010000001.1:10689414-10708079 GCA_029874485.1 Naso brachycentron
CTACAGACAAGCACACGATTAAGATAAAAAATCCCTTAAGAAATAAAATTTTACTTGATTTCAATTGGGACTGGTCTTTCTAAATGAAAGTCATTTTTTTCCTCATAGTTTTCCTTTATAATTTGTACCAAATTACAAAATTCTTTTTAGTAAATTCATTATTCTTTTACCATGAAACTGCTGCAAAACTTGAACCTGTAAAAGAAAGCATGCATGTTTGTCGCTCTGCGTGCAGACGGTTAAAGAGCCCGTTGCTCTATCATACATCTTTTTGACTTTTGCAACTATCAGTGTGAGACCTTTTCTATTTTTCAGTCACCACAAACATTTGTGCAGAAAACACTGTAATTAAACTCCCTCGCAGAGCAACAATGGGTGTGCGTGCTTTTTCCATCCACTAATATGAAGACATAGCTTTCTGTTGACTGCACTGTCTGTGCCACCCTGCAGGCCATTGACTCTCATTGTGTGTCTTTTGCTCTTGGATGAGCCGAATCCACAAAGCCACTGACTCATCCTCTCTAGATGGAGAGTGGCCTTTCCTGCAGCCTATCAGATGTCACTGGGCTCCTCAGTTGTGGTCACAGCCATTCAGAGAGGATGAATCACATTAATAAAAGCCATCTTTGCATTGCTCAGCAGCTCAGCTGAGGTCAGCTGGTGGCATTTACTGTAAGTGCATGAAACCTGGAAACACGGGAAGCTTCACACAAAGTAGCTGATACTGATGTGATGTGCTCACACATTGCAGCGCATGTTAAGGTAGTGATACATTTATTGAATAAACCACACTTCTGCTTTTTCTGTGAGTGCAGGAGCTTTTGTTATTTATTTGTTTTTAAAAAGATCCTCGACTACAAAGGCTCATCTCATGTCTCCGGCTCACTGATCCTTTTTCTCAGTGACAAGCCAATGAATATAAATACACACCCACACAGATGTAAGCAGAGGCTGTTTGATGCAGTATATTAACAATGCCTTCACAAATACACATTAAGCCAGTATATTAGCAAATCTTTTAAAATTGCACTACAACTTTTAGCTTTAAAATTTTTAAATAAAAAAGGAAAGTCTGTGATTTGTAAATTGCATTTAAGCACATTTCAGCGTTTTAATGATTGTGAAAGACTGACACGCTCGCTCTGTTTGATACTTTCACTCACAAAAGGTAAATTAATCTCACTGCCAGCACAGAAAGGCGTGTCTGTTCCATCTTGACATTAATATATTTGAAAATCTATTGTATAGATAGCCCCTTAAGATGCACCATCTGAGAACACGATCACACACTACTCACACAGAGGCTCTTGGTTAAGACCCACCCACAACTTTCCGAAGGAGATGCACAAAAAGCAAACTAGGACAAATAAATACAAGGTTTACAGCTTACAGACCATGTCTGCAGAATAAAAAAATAAATGCATAACCGGCAAACATAAGCCAGAGGACTATACCGTTAAAAGCAGCTGCGTGATGTTTTAAGAAGGGGGAAAAATGAATTCTTAAAGAGGTGAAATGACTTAATTGGGCAGGTTGTTCCAGTCAGATGGGGCTTTAAATTTAAAGATGCAAAAATGCATTATGATGGCTGTTTGTAGGTGTTAAGTCGACACACAGGGCAAATCAGCGCAACTAAAAGTGAGTGAGAAAGACCAAACTGATCGATACACATTCTTCTTTCAATCAGTTCATCCTATCAGTACCAACCTTTGTTTTTTCATATAATATTTTCAATATTCTTTGTCTGTACCTCAAGGTTTTACCATGGTGCACAAAAAAAAATCAGTTCTCATCCAATTTCCTGCATTTTAAATTGAGGAATGTCTCCCTCTGGTGGTGAAAGCAACACACTGCATTTTCTCATCGTTCCACCTCTTTAAATGGACCTATACCTGCATTTGCACTATCTGTACTGTATACTATAGAGTTCATGGTGAGTAATGATTGTCGCTTATCTGCATCTGATACCTGATCTGCTGACTTTATGTCACTTTTACAGAGAGAGAGAGAGTCAGACAGACAGAGATGGTATAGTGAGGTGAAATAAAAATCATTTTCTTATACTTCAATGCCAACTGCCAGAAGCCCTGACCTTAAGTGTAACTCATCACTTGGTTAGCTTCCCCTGTCACAGTTAACCAGATCATCCTACATTAAAGAAAATGGGAAGTGCAGCAATTATGCAAGAAAGGAATAAAATGGGATCAAATTTAAAAGCCTTTTAGACATGGAGAAAAGCTCCGCTGCTGAGGAATTCAACTGAAGGGGCTTTGTCATTGGTGTATAATAGCCAATATATCTGAATGATAGGCGGCTATTCTGGGGCTTTTAAACATTAGTTGTTCATACATCAGAATTTATCATGCTAGCAGGCGAGGAGGGGGATCCAGCAGGTTGATGGGCGGCTTCTTGTAAAGGCCTCTTATAGTGATTGTAAATAATGCACAAGATTTAAAATTAAGCATTCTCTCTGTAAATTCATCGACAGTCAATAGAAATGGATAACATCCAAACCGGTTAAACGTTCATAAGAAAGATCAAAACCAAATATGCTAAAATCCAACCAAAGTGTGTAACTGCAACCTACATCCATGCTAATTGGTTTAAGACCCTTTCTTGTGTTCACATGCAAAATAAAGTCAATATCACATTGAAGCTACTCCCACCTCCCTTGAAATTAAGCATTTATACAGAATTTTAATCCTCTGCGTCAAAAATTGTTTTTTCTTTTGTAGGTCAAATTCTGTATGTTTTTTTTTTAATTATGTATTTAGTCATAAAATATGATTTTTAAACAGTATTCTGTGTATTGAAAATGTCTTTTACACACGTGGAAATAGGTACACAATAATGAATGACAAATGAAGGCCATATGTTTTTAGACACATTCTTTTTTCTTTTTAATATGTGCGTCCCTTTTTCTGGAGGAAAAGTTATTAACATGTGCCTCAACCAGTGTTTAATACTTTATCTTTTCTAACACTGCAATTAACTTTCTGGTATACAGGAAACAGTCTATCATTATTTATTCATTTTTGAAATAAGTGTGGTCTTTTAGGCAGAGCCGTAAACTGTTAGAGCACGGGTCCGTTGGAATGTCCTTAGAGACGATTGTTTCTGTTGTGGCATGGTGGATTAGTGGTCAGCACTGACGTCTTATAGCAGGCAGGCCCTGGGTTTGAATCCAGGTCCTTTCTGTGTGAAGTTTGCATGTTCTCCGTGTGCCTGTGTGCGTTTCCTCCCAATATCAAAGACATATGTTAGGGTTATTACTCCTGTTAGTGGCACGGGCAAAAATCTGGAGTTAGTCTGCAGGCGATGTACTGCAGCAGCACACTGCTCCCCGTGTAGTTAAGGTAAACTATGAATAGGATGGGTCAGTTTGCAAAAGAGGATCAATTTGCCCAAGGGGATTTATAAAGTTACTACTTACATTCTTTTTGAAATGGATTTTATATTATTGCATTGCCAACACAATAAGAAAGTCCCCTTTAACTGAGTGCATTTTGCACATAATGGAGCAAGCTGCTGTTATGTCGGCTTAGCTATTTGTATTTTGAATATGAGTCAAGAATTAATTGAACTCATCCTATAAAAACATAAAGCAACATGCTTCGCATATAGAGCGCTTTAAAAACCAGTTCAGTTCACACTCCCAACTGGTCACATACTGAAATTTTGGTCAGGAGCCTCTTGGCATCCCTTTTTTTATGTACTGGTTTCCTCTTCATCATCTGTGTGTGAAGCCTGAAGCCTTGACAAGAAGCTTGTGAAACAGTTTTTTACATTGTGAAACAGTCCCTATTTAATGAAGTTTAGCCAACAAAACTACTTGGTT
Source organism: Naso brachycentron (assembly GCA_029874485.1). Lineage (NCBI taxonomy): Eukaryota > Metazoa > Chordata > Actinopteri > Acanthuriformes > Acanthuridae > Naso > Naso brachycentron. The sequence goes on from JAQFJA010000001.1 coordinate 10,693,253, forward strand.
CAGTTTAAGAAAAGATTGTTGACTTTTTCTTTCACTGGGAGTTGAACCCTGGTCTCCTGACTGAAAATCCTGTGTGTGACCCACTTCTCAGACCTCCACCACGCTTTGGATTTTTCACTCCTGCTTCTTCGTGTGGAGCTGTTTTCCATGACCGGCCAATATTGCTGCCAGTGGGTTCACACTGGAGTTAGTCACATGTACCATGTGCTTTAAAAAGTGATGCTAAATGATCCCAGATAGGCTGCCATTTGGGATGAGTTGGGAATGATAAAGACTGTTTTCGCGAACTTTTAACTGTTTTATTATTTCCTGTTGGTAAAACAGTTTTAAACTGACTCTGAACAGTTCCACACTCTGCTGTTTTCCCAATAAGAAAATAAAATAATCAGATATAATAACAGTTGCAGATACTTACTGAGAAAACATTATCAACTACGCACACAAACCTGCACTTCACTTCTCCAAGTCTCACCTCGCATTAAGTGTGATGCCCACCATGTGTCCAGCGGCTTGTTAACTAAAGCAGACCAGACCCTCAGTAACAGCCTGTGAAGCCTCTTCACAGTACGGGAGTGTTTTCTATCATGCTGGCTTGGCCTCTTCTCTGTGTTCCTTCTGCTGCCAGAAATGCAAACATGTTTGTTCGCCTCGTATCAGCCGGGTCATTGACACCCAGAACACACGCAGGCAGAGCAGGCACAACGTGGCATCCTTGATAGGACTGTTTTTAACAATCCTCACCCTCTCCTCCCAGAAGTATTTCAAAACGCTCATTTATTAATGTAAAAAAATACAAAATTATATGAAAAATAAACAACATGAAGTGTTGCTATGAGCAGCCAGATTCTGAATCAGATTGTGCTTTGGGAGGCAGCAGAACAGTGGTGGATCTAGGATTTTTGTAAATCAGGGGACATTAAGGAGCCACAGTTGACACAGAGGAGCCAGTTATATGTCTCACGTTCATGCACAATTCCTGATTCAGTAAGGTGCACATTTATGTCGTTTCATAATCACTGTTACCTCTGTAGCTTTTTCTGTGGTGTAGTGATGCCTGTAGAAGTGGGTATACTCTTAATTTATAACCCCAGTTTCTTTTAGAGTGGTCCGTCCAGCAAAGGATAAGCTCCCTTTTTAAACAGTGATGTGTTGTAAACAGCGGCATGTAAGACTACTCTTGCATATTTAGTTCATCCAAAATCGGGACAGTTGTCGGGCTATTCGCACATTGCTGCCTGACTTCAGGGAGTAAGGAGGATCATTATGAAATGAACGTTCGCCACATCAGAGGTGCAGATTTTGCAATCAATACTGACCCACAGTCAAACTATATGGGTGAGACAACAGCTTAACTGGGCATTTTAAGTGAACTATTCCTTATTCTTTAGGCAGTCCACACATGATAAAAAAAGCCTTTCATGTAGTCAATGGGCTCATGTTTTTTTTTTAGTAAACAGTCTCTTGGAATAGCTGATTTGCAAAGCTAGGATCAGAGGGGTTCAGAAGTGGGTATACTCCGCATACTTCAATACACCGCTGAGCTTTTGAGCAGTGCTGTGTTTTTGCATATTCAAGTCACATCAGAATTATAAGTTTCCTGCATCTGCGTCTTCGTTCACATCCGAATTGCCAGACCCTTGTTATAAATGCAAATTTCATTGCTACCTTTGATTGTGACTTTTACTCATCAGTAAAGACTTAAATGACTAGTGTGTAAAGAACAAAAGACTAAGAACAAGACAGGGACACTTTAGGGGCCAGTCAGATTTCAGCTTTCAGTGCCCCTCTTGCCTATCCCGTGGATTCGCCCCCGCAGCAGAAAAAAGCTGTAAATTTTATCGCCATACAAATTTTATACCTTTGAACTTACAAGCAGCTAACAGCTTTCCACACGCAGTAGACGGAGAAATGTGCCTGTTTGTGTTCACCTGATGGATGTAAGTCAATTTTTCAGTCTCTTTTAGCTCTGTTTTTGGTCTCTACATACCCATGACAGAAATATCGGACTCTTTAGTTGCTAAATACTCCATATTTTCAGCAGGTTCTCGCTAACATTGTTTATCAGCCATTTAGGGCTGAGGAAGTTGTGTACTCTGGGTTTGTCAAATCGTTTTAGCTGAAAACATCTCCCTGAAACCTTTACTGATGAGAGCAGAGAAGGTGAACCAAAACATTGAACAAAATGAGAGAACCTCTGCTGAGGTGAGGGAAGCTGCACAGTCAGGCGACCGAAGGTTTGCTTTTATTTTTAATATAAAGATATGGGTTATAGCAGCTTTAAAGGAACATATTTGGCCTGTGTCAGCATGTCACATAGGTTAAAATATTTCCGTCTTTAAAAGGTAAAAGATATACCTTCCTCTCATCCTCTTTTTATCTCCGCCACAATACTTTTTATCTCTCTACCCCCTTCTCCCCTCGATATGTTATTTCTGTCCTCAGGCGAGCCCACAGGCCTGGCCGCTGGTCCAGGCCTCCAAGTGAGAAACTCCTCTTCACATTCTCTCTTTGGTGAAAAAAACAACGTCATTAAAACTTACTGGACGGCTAGCAACTTCTGCGCGGGTGTTCCTCTGGTACTGCAGGCTTGTTTAGACAGCAGAATTACTGATCATCTTATTAGCCATGCCTTTTTAAGTTCGTCTTAATGGATCTGTCCCGGGAACATTTTTAAAGTGACTGGATGACAAGATTTACATGCTAGGAAGCACAAGAAGAACCCTGTGAGGGAGATAAAACACGGGCAAATTTGTTTACTACACAGATATTCATTATGTGGTTTGACAGGTGGGATTCATTAACTCAACAATCTAATCTGTTAAACCCTCCGAAGCACGCGCTGTAATCCCTGTGGGACCCTTCATAACTCTGCCTGCTCTGCCACACACGCCCGACGGCTGTAATAATCTCTTACTGTACTGTGCTGTGTGCCAGTCTTCTGTCTGTTTCATTCACACAGTCACAGACAAAGTACCCACAGCTGCCATTCTTTGCACATTCCCTTTTCCTGACCACAGTTTTTGCTATGTCCTCTTTTAGTCTCTCTTCTCATCCGCACATCTTTGAGTCTCAGATTCCTTTCGACCCGTCACATTTGTGCAAAATTAATTGAAGACCTACGATCAGACTCTGTTCCTGGTACCAGTGTGTTTAATGCTGCCTGCTTGAGGTCAGCGCGCCTGTAGGCATGCCAGACCCCTCTCTGTTCCCCTTCGCAGTCTTCCTCTCCAGGGGGCCTTTCGGTCAATCTTTCCACATCGGTGAATACTGTACAGCACTCGATCGTGTAAGCCCTCATCACACCGGTACTCCCCCCCCCAGACTTAGCTCCAGGCCTTCACCCTGACTATTGCCTCACATCTCATGACGAGCACATGATGTGAGAATGGCCTTGGCTCAGGTTTTCAGCTGAGACAAAAACTGGAAAAATACAAAAAGGAATAAAGGCGAGCTGCTGAAGCATTTTCCAATGTGCTGACACTGTTTCGTCATGTCTAACAAAACATGCGGAGCTCGCTCGTTACAGTATTTTTTTCAATGCATTTTTTAATTTTTGCAAACGATAGGGGACACACTACATTAAACATGTAACATCAGTAACAACAATCACAGTCAACAACCACAAACAGCAACACATTTAATGACAAACATACAAACAAAACAAAAACAAACATTAAAAAACCTTGATAAGGAATAGGGATACTCAATATGGGCTTTTTGTCTTTTTTATTCAGACCAGTACTGCTACTCATAGCTGACTCTTACAAAATAACCAAAAACTTCACAAATACTCTCAATTCATCAGATTAGGCATATCAATTTATCAAACACAGGCCATCAGTAAAAGAGTTTATCACTCATATTATCACTCAGTTTATCAGTCATATCCCATCATATTATTGTCCCTAACTCTCAGATGTAATTCCATCATTGGAACAGTAACAACAACAACAATACATCATGCATCCCAGAGGGGTAGGTGCAGTAAACATTAGAAAACAAGTTCACAACAAAATATATCAGAAGTACCAGCATATAAACAAAAATTCTGTGCAGGCATATATCAGTTCAGGGTATATCAGCAAGGGCCTATAGATGTACCCGTTCGAGGTGGTATACACCAGTATGGGTCATATAATTTCCATCAAAGAACCAACAGCGTACACCATGTATGCTGATTCCATCAACAAGTGTACTTGAATGGAAAGCACATTACATATTTAAATAATGTTTCAGGAAAAGCTAAGGCCTACTCACCATTATCAACATTAAAATCATAAAATCATATTCAGCATTACAGAATGTGTAGTATCATATGTTAGGTCTATATAATCAAATTTAATATAACATGACATGGGTTACTTTAAAAATCTCTTGTATTAGAAGAGCTGACCGGTAGCCCGCCATCCTAGATTTATGGCGTATGCGCAAAACATATGAATAACAACTGCCATGCCCGAGCTGAGGTAATGATGTCAGCGTTCCCCAAAAAGCATAGAAAGTAATTTTCAAAAATATCACATGCATGTGGACGGGGCCTCAGTCAGATTTCATCAGCATCTTACCTGTTTAACAATAAAAAAAAAAGATCCCATGCTTGGTCTCTAGCCGCAGAAATCACATTGGAGCCAGCAGTGGTTAGCTTAGCTTAGATTGTTAGCTTAGCTAAGGATTTGAAGCTGGGGCCCAAGCTTTGTTATACTGTGTTTGTTTATTCCAAAATATAATAAAACCAAGCTGATAGTTTTGCAAACAGTTGTATGTGTGAGACTATTTCTCATGTGGGCGTAGTGACCAGCTGAGACTCCACAGCTCCAGGCTAAACCAATCTAAGCTAGCAAAGCTAATCTTCCTGTTTCAACTTTATATTTTAAAGAGAGAAAAACATTCTTAAAATGTCAAACTCCTTTATCTGCACTTCACTTAACACTTGAAACCGAATTTGTAGGTGCTCAGGAACTCACTTTTATTTCTGTCCTCACATGGTTTTTTTGGGCACACCTTGACATTACCCCTCCTTATGTTGGGTGCTGTAATGTTGTGCTATCTGTAAGCTAGAACACACACACAGGGACACACTCTTAAGCACAGCGCGATACTGCTTACAGCACAGGAAGCGCTGCTTTGACTGACAAAAGAGCAACAGCACAATCTGTGTTTTGCCTCCTGATGCAGCAGCTTGGGCATTTACAATTTGCCAGACAGAAATATTTTCGGGAGTGCAGCTGAGCAGAATTTGCTTGACATTTACTTTCATAGTGATAAAAAATTCATGAGTGAAAAAAATCATGTGGTGAAGATAGTGAATGCATGTTTTTTTAGGTTGGAATTGAGCATCTTATTCGTGCAAAGCATGAAGTCTGAGGGAAGCATGAAGCCTTGCACGAGTGAGTTGAATGCAAATGAAAATGACACGATTTTGATATCTTTTTCTAAGGAATTAATTTATAAATCATAAAGAAAATATGATATTCTCCATCCCCATGTCTCTCTTAACCTTTCTCCCCCCTCATTTCAGTCTCTTAACCTCTGCCTCCCTCCTGTCATGTTTCTCCCCCTATCTCCCGTCTCTGTGTTGGCAATTTGTTCTTGTTCTCACTCCAAGGACTCCCACGACACCAGGAGCCGTCTTCTTCTCTCCTTTCCTCCCCTCTCATGCTGATTTGGAGGAAGTGGTTAGGTTATTAAAACACTATATAATGGCGCCTGACCGATTTATCGCTTTGCAGATGTAACCGGTTGATGTTGGCCTGTTGAGATATATCTGTATCAGCGTACTGTATATGTTCTTTGATATGTGCCAATAATAAAACTGTTTTTAAGGCCAGACAAAATACTTGGACTAGTGATTTAAAATGGAGTAAATATGTAATTTGCGGCTTGTTATTTAATAACTACAAAGTGAAGTGTTTACTCTTCAGTGCACGTAAGTTTGGACTAAAGTTTGTTGAGGTATAAGATGTCCTGCCTCCATTGCATGTCTTTGTCACATGTGCTTGATAACCACATTCAGTGGATGTTATATATGTACAATATCAGCCAATATATGATGGATATTGGAATTTTCTTTCTCCCAACTGTTGGTATCAGCATAGGCTCTAGAAGTCCCATATCGGTCGGGCCCTAATATTAGTTGATATATTGGATATTGGAAATTTATGCTCCCTAATATCGGTATTGGCATCAGCCCCAAAACTCTATCAGTTGGGCCCTGCTGTACACACTGTAGGTCAGTTCATAGTATGTCACAGGAGCCTCTGCACTGATGTGTTGTAACGACTTCCTTTTCATTTGTCTCCATCAGCTCAGCTTTTGATTAGAGAACAAATTGCTTTACTGAAGCACTTTAAGGGCCCAGTGCTTTTTATATCGCAGCGCCGTAGTTTCAGCCTTTAGTGTTGCCAGTTCAAGAATATATAGGCTTTCATTTCTCTTGGCATTTGGAACTCTCAGCAGGCAACAAGGGTGATTTAAATTTAAAGATATTTTTTGGGGGGCTTTTGTGCCTTTATATACAGGACAGCTGAAGAGTGGACAGGAAACAGGGCAGAGAGAGGGGGAATGACATGCAGCAAAGGGCCACAAGTGGAATCGAACCTGGGTCCGCTGCGCGAAGATATAGCCTATGTATATGGGGTGCTTGCTCTACCGACTGAGCCACCGGGCACCCCAGGGTGATTTAAATTTAAAACAAAAAATATGACAGTGTGGTGAAATGTCCCTATGTAATGTTTTGCCTCTTTTAATTTGTCTTTCTCTCTCCTGCTTTTATCCCACAGACACCTTTGAGTTCCTGATGAGGCAAGCGGAAAATCACACTAATGTCTTCCTCCAGGAGTCGTACCGCACCATGGCTGATCAGACTGTGGGCCCCGTGCGGGAACTCTTCACCGATATCGGCCTCTTCCTGCTGGGGTCTGAGCTCAACGTTGATGACTTAATACACAGATTCTTTGACTCTCTCTTCCCGCTAGTCTACAACCACCTCATCAACCCAGGCCTCAGTGACATATCGCCAGGCTATGCCGAGTGTGTGAGGTCGTCCAGCCGTGAAGTGAGACCCTTTGGCGGGGCGCCCGGTCTCTTGGCTGAACAGATCACTCGCTCTGGGGTCTCCGGGAAGCTTCTTCTTCAGGCGTTGCACCTCGGCATCGAAGTCATCAATACCACAGATCACTTACAGCTGAGCCGCGAGTGCAGACGGGCTCTGCTCAAGATGCACTACTGTCCCCACTGCCAGGTATGGATGCATGTCCCCGTGAGTTTATCGACCTGAGTTAATGAAAGTCTTTTCGAGCATCACTGATCCCAAAGTAATTTGCTTCACAGGGCTTAACCCAGGCCAAGCCCTGCATGGGTTACTGTCTCAACGTGATGCGGGGCTGTTTGGCGAGCATGGCAGAGATTGACACACACTGGAGGGAGTTCGTTCGCTCGCTGGAGGGGCTGTCAGCACGGATGCATGGGCCACAGGATTTGGAGCAAGTGCTTCTGGGAGTTCACTCACTGCTTCACGATGCTGTTGGACATGCTCAGAAGAACGGGCCGCGCCTCTCAGCACAGGTCAGATCATCTTTGAGGGAGATAGTAGACTTTAAAAATCAACTGAGCTGTTTGGGAGGTGAAAACCAGTAAATCTGAGAGGGTGAAGAGCAGATAGAGAATAAAGCATCTGAGCCAACCATGTAGAGATTTTTCTTCTGAATTACACTGCTGTTCCAGCTGCTGGCTCCTTGTCAGAGAGGTATGTGGTGCAGAGACCAAAGATAAATGGCTTGAAATTGCTCATGTCACACACAACAGGTTAGTCTGACCAGAGCGAGTCATAAATCTCCAGAAATACATCCATGTGGGCAGCTCCAAATTGGTCAGAAACTTAATAGTTTAACTGCCAGGCAGAGACATTTTCAGACCAAATGCAGAGTGACAACAGCAGTTCCTCAGGCTTAGACTTTTTTGTTTAAACTAGAAAATCTTTATCCATAAAAAAGTCATTTCCAAGTTCATACTTTTATTTTAGAAGAGGTTTCCACAGTTTTGCACCCATCGTGGGAGCACTTCCATCACATTTCCATCAAATTAAAGTCAGCTGGGTCTTCTCAAATGTTGTGAGTCGATGAAGACTTAATGTTGATTCTTGTTGGTTTGTCAGCTCTACACAGCTTTGTTTAGGGAAACGCCAATCTAGCTGCTAGATGGGCATTATGCTTGCGTTACACAGCGATGAGGAGGATGGACTAGAGTTTTCCAGGCGGTTCAGGAGCAATTAAAAACTGTGTTTGGTATGGACTTAGGATTTTGTGACTTTGCATGTATTTTATATGCACTAAAAAGCAATATTACACACTAAATGCAAGGTATAAAACCCAACAGGCATCATCTGTGCTCTTTAAATTGAAACATTCTGTCTACAGTAATGTAATTTGTTATAAAATAAATTCCAAAGGATGTCCCCAACTACACTGTCTGTCCTGTTCAGACAGAGCTACCACAGCTCCATTCAGTGGTTGTCTCGTGTTACTGCTGCTTGACAGGCTGCACATGCAGTCCAGATGATGGGCTTGGCTGCACTAATGGCTTTTGTATAAACAGCTGTCACTCAGACATCTAAAATAAGACTCATTTGTCTTGCACCAGTACAGTTTAACAAGATTTAAAATGCATGTTTCTCCTTCAGTGTTTATACTCAAATTTGTGTCTGTCTCACTGGGTTATAGGTGCACAAACTGTGTGGCCCACCGGGCAGGAAGCCTGCGCAGTCAGTCAGCATCCAGCACAGCAGCAGCAGCAGTGAATCCATCCCACTGAAAGCACTTGTCAAAGTTTCAGGGGACTCGCTTGCTGTCAGAAGAAGGTAAGTGGGTAAAAGTTGACAGATGTGTGTGTAAATAAAGCGTCTTTTTAAATTTTAGTTCAATAACTTTGCAGTTTATAATGTTCAACAAGTTAATTATCTGTGTGCCCGCATGCTGCTGCTTTTCCAGGGACTTTCTGAACAGTCTACGGCTCTATCGTACGTTCTACGGTGGCCTGGCGGATCAGCTGTGTGTGAGCGAGCTGGCCTCTGATGACGGGCTGTCCTGCTGGAATGGAACAGAAGTTGTGAAAAGGTTTGTTTTGGAGAGATCAGCAATACATATGGGTGGTAAATTCCATAAAACAGAAGCAACATCAAGTATAGATGTGAGGTAAGGAGGTATAGCAGCCTCCAGAACAGCTTCAGGGCGTCTTTGTAAAGTTTTTCAAGGTCTCTGAAACTCTGTTGGAGGAATGAACACTCTGCAAACATACAAATTCTCATAGTGCTGCTGAACACATTTAAAATCTATCACAACCTGGGTTTCCATCAGCCTGTTTTTATACGCATTTTCGATTTGTGCATAAAAATGCCTGAGTGGAAACACAGAAAATTCGAAAAAATCCCGAAATATGGCAAAAAAGTTTTTACTCTTGAGGGAGGTGGAAAAGTTGGCAAATGCAAATAAGTGCAGTGGAAACTGATTTAGCGAATAAATGATGAGATTTAGAAATCACATGACAAACGTCACTCCAGCAACAGTAGCCCTCTGCACCGCAGAAGCAATGGCGGCAGCGGCAGATGTAAACCCAAGGTATGCATGGACTGATGAAACTTCAACATTTCCGGACTTACTTGACTTGTTGCATTTTCCCTCGTCTTCTTTCCTTTCCGTTTGCATTTGTTTACTTGCGCCTTTTAATTATGTCATCATGTTGCTCTGTCTTCTTCTGCTGTTGTGAGTTACACCTGACTGGAAAATATTGCACCACAAACTGCTTATCTCGATGAACTTACTCCTAATACTTGCATAACAGTAGTGGATGGAAACACATAAATGCGCATTTTCTTTTGCAGAATTTCAAAAAATTCGGTAAAAAATTGCAATGTATTTTAATGGATGCCCAGCTACTGGTCAGTTAAGATTACATGTGATGACTCTGAAAGTCATGGAATATGATTCCCCTCATTTTCCTCAGTTAGTCTTTATGCTGTGTATGAAAGCATCTATGTCTGTTTTATTCGTTTAACTCATATATACAGGTTTTCCCTTTAATTTGTCTTTCGTTTGTTTAGACATTCTGTACTTCTCTTGACGATAATTTTATGATGCCACTGGTTCTTGTCTCTGTGACAACATGCAGACCACACAACCAAAGACTCAATGATATAACTGCACACCTTTAGCTTTTCCAGAGACGGTTAATAGGAAACAAGACCTCTCACTGACCATTCATGAACTGTATCAGTGTCACATGGGTTTCACCACGGCCCTGCCCCTTTAGGAGACTAGAAGCAACCTTGAGTCCATTCAGTCTTATGGGAGAAATGGACGTGATCACAGATTATGACCAAGTCTTTCAGCCCATCGCCACTAAGATACATATTGGACCCATTTTTCACAAGACACGTATCTTCTGAACATTCTGACACAAAAATGGCATTTTTCAGGCACACATATCAAAAAAAAATTGGGAGATGTGAAGTATATATACCATTTCACTCCACTGGCGCAGTGAACAATGGGGTATCTTGTGTTAATATTGACTGTCTTGGGTTTTGCTTCTTGTTTACTGACCTTCACTGTGTAGAGTGATGTAAGTGCAGAGTTTTTCACTAGAATGTAGTTTTAACACTCACCCAGTGAAGGAGGAAAGTTTCTCTTTGCTCACCTCAAATTTGAGTTTAACACATGTACATAAAGGCGTGATTTTGTAATATTGTAACCACTCAGCGAGCCATTCACGACTGAAAATGAACTTTTCAGCGGAGGCAGAGATGTCTTGTGTCCAGCAGTTAAACTTTTAATATGAATAATATTCAAATTTAAATAGATTCCTCACTTTTTATAAGCAGTAAAAGCAATTTTCAGAATTTTTGTGAAAAAAACACAACTGGCCCAAATTGTTTCCCATTCTAAGCAGTATTACACAGCATAACAGAGCTTGTCTGCTGGCAGACAGACAAGCAATTAAACCAGCTAAAAGGGGTGAAAATATAACCTTGGCAGAGGACCTAGCAACATTCTTGTAACGTTTTCAGCATAGCACAAGCCTGAACTGAATACATTGAGATTAACGTAAAGGCTGCAGCCAGAAGTTTAAAATGCACAGAGAGAGATGCACATCTTGTTCTGCCAAAGATCGCTGTAATAATTGTATTATCTCAGGCATCATCTCTATGCACAAAATCAGTTTAACAAACGAGAAAGCTTCATGAAAGAGCCCTTTTTAAGTTGCTGAGGAATTTTTTCTCAGACTAGTCTATATAAACTGTTTTCCCTCAGCACGCACCGGTGCGAAAGAAGCTTGTATCTATATCCAGTGTTCATTCATGCTGGCTGCATGGGCGAATAAATGAATAACAAGCAAAATGCTTTACAAATATCATGTGAGCTAGAATGAATCGAACAAGATCCTAAATTAACATCTTGTCCTGTGCTTGTGCACTGTTGGATATTACGAAACAGGCAGCAGAAATTCTCTCTCTGATAAAGATAAATGATGAAACTGATGTAAAAATGTATCGGGGAGAAATGGATTCACTGAGAGATGAGGGGCAGAGCGTCCCTCGTCCTCATGCTGGTCATTAACTGAGACTCCAACAGCAAAGCAAAATCCATCAGTGATGCAGCCTGTGTGACAATAGCAAACCGTCTCATTCCTACATATTATAACTAGGGCTTTTAAATGAATATTTTTTTAAAAGGTTGCGATTAATTGCAGAATTTTAATAGTTAATCGCGCTTAATTATATTTTTTAGCGCCTGCTAAAAATTCTAGTATTTAGCATTTCACATAAGTTTTTAAATCCATATTAACAGCATAAAGCAATTCTTGCCAGTGTAACTTGATTTGGAATCAAATGCCAACCGGAGTACGTCTCTTGCGTAAGTCTGGTGCAGAAACAAGGAAGAAGCAGGCAGAGCTTGCCCACCGCTAATTAGCTTAGCTCAAACACTGGCAGTCAATGAGAAGTGCTAGCCTACCTCCACCTTAAGTCATCAGATAAACTCTCCAACTACTCTAAACGGTCCTGTGTGCTTTTTATTTTTTTGTTGACCTACTTAAAAAGCACATCTGCGATGTTGTGCGCATGTGTCCTGCAGTTGACTTTTGGTATGTATTTGATTCTAAAATTACATAAAGTGCTAATCTGAATCTAAAATAACATAACGTGGTAAATAAAGAAGTCACAGCAAGCACACAGAATCATTTATAGTTGTTGATCTAGTGACTTTAGGTGGAGGCAGGTTAGCACCTCTTATTGACTACCAGTGTTTGAACTAAGCTAATTAGTGGCGGGCAAGCTCTCCTCGTCTCTTCCTCGTTACAGTTCGAAAGAATGGTATCTATCGTCTTGACTTGAACTTGGGAGGACGGCAAATAACAAAAAGAGAACACAAGCAATTCAGAAGTGCATTGCTATCTTTTCCTGCTGGTAGGAAGCAGGAAACCCCTGCGGCGGCTTGACTAAGGGAGGGACAAAACAGCAGCATATTATTAACGTGATTCAAAAAATATAACGAGTTAATTGCAATCAACTAAAAGGCCACAACTAACATGTTAACGCTGACAGCCCTAATCTTTACATTTCTCTGTCTTTCTCAGCTGCCTCTTGTGTACCAGTTTCCAAGTGCCGTGAGTGGCAGCAAACCATCACTTTAACAGAAAGTCAACAAGTTACGTTATGTATTCAAGCCAGAAAAGGGATTTATTTTCTATGAAGTTCCAGGTTTTTACCTTCAGAGACATTTCACTGTCTGATCCTGGCATGAAAAGGTTGTTTGTGCACCGTTTGACCTTGGTCTACTCACACAGACATAACACATACTGCATGCTGCCCACACAAACAATCTGACACTAACGTCGAATAATTTTATTAACTGTTGGTGCTCGCAGACATAGATCTTGGATATGAATGGTTGTGAACTGGTGCAGACAAACTGGCCTCTTTCATAGTTGCAGCAGCCTTGTCTCCATTACATCACGGCTCCCTGTCTCACCCGCGCTGTCATCACTCAAGGACCCCGTCATATATTCTCACTCTGTGGTTGTTCCTCTTAAATGTCAGCTGCTGTCAGCGCTGGAGAAATGGCAAGTGGGCCCGTATTTCAAACAAGGGCTGAGGTTGGAGTTGCCAGTTTGGGTTAGACGGTCCATTGTAAAGGATGACAGCCTTGTTGAGATTGTTCCACAGCAGCTGTGTGAAGGTAAGCAAGAAGGAGAGCGTGGGAGGAGGAGAAGATCTTTTCACAATGTTCTTAGCATCCCAGAGTATCAAGGTTAGATTTTTATTCTGGCACTGACAATTTACTCGTTTCATCTTTTGTTCTTTTCCAACATAACACCTCAAGTTTCCATTACAAAGCAGGCAGCATTCTCTGAGAACAGAGATGTTCTTTTGTGCTCTGGAGCACGCTGCAGACTGTCTATCATCTGTAGCAGCAGCTTCTAGGAAATGTTTACAGTCTATGGGGCCTCTCTTAGCTCTTTAACCTTCCTTCCTCTTCTCCTCATTCACAATAACATTTATTGATCAATCCACCTCAGGTTCTCTCACAGATTTTCAGTTTGATTTGGTCATTACTAAAAAAAAAAAAAAAACAGAGGACGAACGTAAAGGCATTGAGAGACATTATGTTTCTGGGGAGATGAAGGTCTGAGGAGACTATCAAGCTGAGTCCCTGCAGCTGAGGGGGCTTCCTGCAGATCTACAACCCTGTGCTGCTTTCTATTAGCCCAGAACCATAGATGAGTGCCTGGGAGTCAACACAAGCCGAGACAGAAGCAATAAATAACCTCCTGCCTACGGGTCATAACCCAACATCCACAGAGAGAGAGGCGAATAAAACTCACTGCCGGATGGTGGCTGATTTACAGAAGCTTATCGAGGCCTCAGAGACCTTAAACGATTGGTTCGGTTGCTCCGTGTGTGTGTGTGCGCGTGCGTTTGTGTGAGAAAGTGCACATTTGATGTGTGTGGATGCCTTTTCTAACTGCTTTGGTGCGTGCTCACGCAGATTTAAAGGAGTAGTGAGTTGCAGCAGAGCTTTGTCTTATTTAATAAAATGGGACACAGAAGCTCGAGATTTAAGGGAGATTTAACACACGTCCTCATCTGGGCCCCTGGTAAACAAAAAGATAAAGAACAATACGATAAGATCACTGGGGGAGAACACAAGCAGCTTTCATCTCAGTGTCTACGTGGATGTAGATGATGGGGTCCAGCTTCAGGGGAGATTGGGTAAACACATTCTTTCTGGTTGTTTTTCTCTCTCTGCTTCCTAGTTTAGTCCCTCACTTACAGATTCATGTTGGGAGGAAGAATGAAGAGATTACACATGAAATTCTCTGATTGGTATTACGGGTTATTAACAGTTTTGTCGTCTTTTGTGACAGCTCATTTTACCTGAATAATCCCACAGTGAGTCTCTGCATTAAACTGACACAATGTTCAAACTGGTTGTGTTATTTTGCTCACAGCAAAAAGGCAAAATGATATGCAAGATATTAGGAAAAACAAACAATGTCAGATATTTTTGGCTGCTTTGCTTCAGGATACTTTAACATAATGTTCTCCTGATTTTATTTCATAGGGCTGGATATTATACCTCAATACTGCTTTGGTCCCAGAAATGTGTCTGTGTTCCAAAAGTTAGCGTCTAATGTCTCATAACAGTTATATTGAGCCCGGGAGGTGACACTGATATGTTTATTGTTTATTTTTTAATTTTTTTAAAACGCAGTCATGTTTTCTACGTGGCACACACGTTTTATAAATCACTTGTTTTATAAATTGCATGCATGT
>JAQFJA010000001.1:11117488-11129208 GCA_029874485.1 Naso brachycentron
GTTTTGCTTTGGAGGGGGAATGTGTTTGTAGACACCAATAGTTGAGTTGCAACCATCAACCGCCCAGTCATTAAGTAGCCGCGGATCCACTGCAGGGGAGTTTAACCAGCAAGCCGGCGTGCCAGTGATTATGCCGCCGCGTGCCAACTGTGGCACGCGTGCCAAAGGTTGCCGACCCCTGATCTAGACTGAGTGGCTGAGTGATTTGTCTGATAAGTGCTTGTTGTAAAATTAAAGATCCTTTTTGAAAAGTACCCTTTCTTATGAAACTGCAGCTGGGAAGTAATATTATAATTTAATTTCAGTCTTGAAAAAAATTTTCAAAATTAGTGTCTTGAAAGTTAAACTGCTACTGATTAAAACCGTCTGGGTCATTAAGAACTAACCTGCCTTTTCTGAGTACTTTTTTAATAGCAGTGGCTTTATTTAGTTTTCCTCTTGTCACCATGGTAACAGCATCACGTGGAGGGTCAGTTAGGTTGTAGATAGAGATCACAGCATGCAGTGTTTGATGTGGCAGGAAGCTCAGTGTGTGAAAAAGTGTGGTTGTCCATGCTCTGCTTGGTTCTGTTATGACTGTAACACACTACCCATGACTCCAGTGACATGAAAAAGCTTTGTGTGAGAAGCTTTGTCCTTAAAAGGGTGAGTTTTGCCTCCTTGCATTAATCACGAGTCAAACCACTTTGACGTTTTGGAGTGGCTCTGTGCTGTCATGTCATTTCTGAAGTACTCGATGTAACTTTTTTTTCCCAACATGAACTATCAGCTGATAAATCAACACAGACGTGGGTTTACCATTCTTTGCTGCAGCATTGAAGATGCTTCTCTCTCTCCTCAACCCCACCTCGCTGCGTCTCCTCCCGAGCGTGCCTTTGACGAAGAGCTTTTCCTGCGAGCTCTGTGTGAGGAAGACTCAGAGGAAGATTACACTGAGGCAGACCCCGTCCTTGATGACTTGTATTTCCGGCGAATGCGGCAGACCCTTCGTCAGACATCTATGAACCCCAGCTATGATCACTTCCTACCGCGGTATTGGACACCGGAAGAGGAGGTTCGCGTGCGCACGATCTACCTCGGCTCCCAGAAAAGACCCTGGTATCGTAAAATGCAAGGCTTAAGGTCTGTCGGCTGTTTTTACTGCTTTATGAGAGAGGCGGTGCCGATAAGTGCAAGTGTGAAAGCTTTGAAGAATTACTCAAGACTAACACAAAACAAAGCTGATGCTGCAGATTCTACTTTTAGTGTATTCTTAATCTGCAGAGTTACAGCAAAAGTAATCTTGTAAGAATTACGTGCTGCTGATTTCTGTCTTACAGCATCTTGACCGATCCATCGCTTTGCCGATAACATCAGCTGATATTGGCCCATCATAGATATATCAGTATCTGCATATATGTTCTCCAGTATGCACCAATATCAAAGCTGTTGGTGTAATTACGTAGTTTGTCCAGCAGAGGGCAGAACATAATTTATTAACCAATAAGTGAGCTTTTTGTTTTTGTTCAGTGCACTGATGTTTGGAATTACAATGTAAGATATCCCGCCTCCATCACTAATCTTACTCTCAAGCATTTGATAACCACATTTAAACACATCGGCCCATTGGTTATCAGAATTAATTTCTTTATATCAGTACCGGCATTGGACCCGGTAAAAACTTATGTGAGACTCTTTGTGTGTGATGCTAAAATAACCTGCTGTGTGACATTAAGGCATGCGATTAACTATTGTTTTGGCTATAATGTAAGAGTTTATAAAACCGTCTCAACTCTAGCATCATGCTAATAACAGTTAGCAAGGCACAGGAAATAGCTAGAACTAGTTTGACAAAAGCTGAAGCATTTTAAATTCTATTTTTTCTTCTAAGAAAGTCGTTGTGTTATTCTAGGTCTACTTTGTTGCATTCATGCTGTGCATCATCTGTTCCTTTTCCCTGACTGTAGCCATAAAGTTTTGAGTTCTTCTGAGGATGAGTTTGACTTTGACCTCATTTCCTGGCTCGTGACATCTGCTACTGCACAGAACATCTCTGCCACGCCTGGGGAGCATCAAAAGCATCTCTAAGAAAGAAACTCTTCAAGCCTGAACTTTGACCCCTGTCCAGAGGATCCACACCTGGCACACACACGCGCACACACACACAGTCTGAAATACAAAACACTGTAACAGACTTTTGACTTAAGCTCTAACACACTACGATATCTCGTCCTGTACAAAATGCATCTGTGGCTTCTGCATATACAAATCTCTAATCCGCCAGCATAACTTGGTGAAGATATGCAAACATTGCTCTGTTTATCAAATGGATGTTTTATGAAGTTGACAGGGAAATTAAACGTGTTTTGAATTTGCACTCAATGCTTGTTGCATTATCTGACATTTACTCTGGCACCTTTTTATAGCGCTGACGATGTGAGGCTCAGTTCACAGCATCATGCTGAGTGACTCATTAGTTTATAATGGTTAAACTGATGACTCAGGCAGGCGCTGTGTCATTCTTTGATAACCACGTTATTTATAACAGCTTCGTGTCAGAGCAAATGTCACGTTCTGTGTGAATATGACTTTGGTGTGTAAGATCAAGTGTGACATAGCGGGTCAATAAACTGACTAAAAATATTGTGAAGCCTGCTTATTCGTGCGTTAGACTCACTCTTTTTACCAAGGTCGTGTGTGTGTGTGTGTGTGTGATTGGTTTGTATTACAGCTGTGGTACTGAAGTCTCTTTGGCTTTTTGTGAGTAATATGTACAATTCCCCAGCTTAACTGCTCCTAATGTCAAACTAGGTGCTTTATATTTAGATGCACAATGGCGTTCATCAGTCTTTGTGTATGTTTTGTGATTTTTGTAGAACATATCAAATCATGGTCAGACCTGAGAGACCAGTCCAGGTCAATCCTGGCTGGATTTGGTAAGTCATGAAGTTCTGAGTATAAAACTGGAGCAAATGTTGCCAAGGCTGCTTTGAGCATAACTGCTTTGTTGCTGCTTCATCTGGAAGTGCTGTTATTTGTATTCAGTGAACTTAAAAAGGGAAATTATGCTGCAAAAACAATTTTCCTTCTCATAAAGATAAAACACTTTGTATATCGCCTACAATTAATTCTCTGGGCAGAGACTTAACAGTCGTATTTATGACAAACTTCAGGATTGTTTGTAATCACAGTCTTGCTTCATCCCATCAAATCATGTCCCAGTTTTGATATCCCACCTGCTAAATGTTGCTGTAAGTTATTCGAATGTCACATCTGACATCCTTTGTTGCCTGCAGCAGTGCTATTACTTGTTACAAGTCATGGCTGTTGTGTTATTCAGACAGCGACATCTGTTGCCATTTGTTCTGCGGCGTTACTTGACTTGCATGCTACTCTCCTGCTCACGCTTGCCTGAGGATTCTCTTGTTGGTATGCAGAATGTGCTGCGTTGCAGCTGTTAATACTGTGGCATTCTGGCCTGTTGTGTAGAGTGTATGTGTGTGTGTGAGAGCGCATACTGAAGGTTGTCAGTATAAGATGGCATGTTTGTGTGTGCTGTGTTGCAATAATGCCTTGCATCATTTCTAATCCTGCTTGTTCTGCCTGTTTGTGTTCTAAAGTATCATTAAGTATAACGTTTCTGATACAGTCTTTAATTGCTCTTCCACGTCCTGCCTTCTTGTCTTTCTAAACCAGGAGCAAATCACTCAGTGACATCCCGATGGTATATCCCGTGCGTA
Organism: Naso brachycentron; assembly: GCA_029874485.1. Taxonomy (NCBI): domain Eukaryota; kingdom Metazoa; phylum Chordata; class Actinopteri; order Acanthuriformes; family Acanthuridae; genus Naso; species Naso brachycentron. The sequence continues at coordinate 11,121,208 of JAQFJA010000001.1, forward strand.
AAGTTCCTCATGAGAACATCTTTAATGATGTGGACCAGGATGCTGGCCTTGCACAGGAGTGGAATCAGACAAACAAACGCAGGTGCAGCGTCGCTGCCAAGGACAGTGAAGCTCAGTGGCAGGACGTAAGTCAAGAAAAGTCTTGCAACAAAAAAACATGTTTATAAAACAACCTTGCTTCAGGGTTAGTTTAGTAGCTGTTGTGGTATGCTCAGACACACATCAGCAAATAAAGTCTGCCCTCTGTTGATGAAGTTGCACATGTTAAAAATTTAATTTTTTTTTGAGCATCTTAAAGACTATAAACAGTTCTCACTAAAAGTAGGAAGATTTTAAATCAACAATTTTTTTTCCCGCTCAAGGTTTAGGTTGTACTTAAATTTCTCAAATACAAAATTTCTACAGAATAACTGTTGAATCAAATATTAAATTAGTCTCACCAATAAATTCCTTAAAATTTAAGGTTATTTTATTGACTGCTTAAGTTTTCTGTCTCAACATTACAACTGTTTTTGAAGCATTTAATCAGCCCAAAAAAAACAGTGTTTTTAGGTGTAAAGTTTTGTCAGTGATATTATATTGTTGCTTGTGTGCATATTTGCATGTACTGACAGTGTCATTGGGTAATACTTTTGTCTCAGGACTTGACAAAGTGGAAGAATCGCCGCAGGAGCTCGAAGTCTGACCTCCGCAGGAAGTCGCAGGACAGGGAGCATGTCACTAACCAGATGATCAACGGTGCTTCGAGTAACTTTGAGAAGAATGAAGCTGGCAGACTGCTAAAGAGGTACAGAGCTGCAGCAAATGAGAATCTTCCAAACCCTGTTGCTAACAAGGACTTACTCAAAGTGGCATCAAAAGCTGCTTACCTAGGCTGTCATGCAAGTCATGTAATATGACACACATCCTCCCCCCATCTTTTCTGCTTCCTTTATTACATTGACTCCTCTTCCCTTACATGCTGATTCCCTCAGAGACCAGCAGTCACCACGCAGGCACAACTCCGCACCCCGTCCGTACTCCACCTCTCCTCCAAAATCTAAATCATCCAGCTCTGATCTCCGCCCACATACTCGAGCTCTGCTGGCCCGCAGCTACGCCACTGAGGCACCTTTCAGCCCCACGGCTCCACTGAGTCCCCGTAAATCAGCCCTTCCTCAGGTGAGTTCTAGCCTGTTTTACATCCTTTACCTTAATAAACATCCCTGGCAGTGTCTTTAATGTAGACACCTTCTCTCCTTTTTTGACTGCTGATGAAAGAAATAAGCAGATTGCACATTTGTTTTTTTTTTTTCTTCTTCTTTTTTTTTTTTTTGTTTTAATATGTCAAGACCGAAATAAACAAACAAAACAAAACAACAAACAAAAGTTTCCTCACATACGGATTCTGTAAATCATGGCTATAGAAATGTTTTATTTTGCACTGTGACCTAGCAAACCGTTAGCCATGTATGTCTTCTCAGGGATCCTCAGTTGGAGCCATGCCTGCCTCTGATGGGATCATCTCAGGAGAAGAGACCCACTTTGCCTCCCTGGCTTCAGATGGAGCTGGAGTTACCACCCCCTCTCCAGACTGCCCGTTCAGCTCCCAGACCCAAGTCAAAGCCCAGGGCAAAATGGTTCTTTTCCAGCCCACATATGAACTGACCCAGCCAAACCAAATCTCCACTCTGATAACAACTATACAGCCAAAAGAGACCGCAAAGTCAACCAGCACCAGGAATCGTAATTCATCTATGACGAGTCACAAGGAACTTTCATTCTGCACTGATGTAAAAGCAGTAGAGGACTCTCTGGAGGGTCACAAACAGGCATCCATGGAAGGAACCGAGAAGACGTCTGGGGGGCCAGTTGTGGAGCAAGGCACAGGTCAGCAAGCTGCTGGTGTCTCCAAGTACTTGTTCAGAACTGGCTCGTGGTCCGGCTCAGCCAGCCTTCCTCGTGGTTACCGGAGGTCCGAGGGCTCATCCCGTCTGTCTTCTGCCATCACAGCCAGACCCTTTGGGACCAAACAGTCCAGAGTGTACTCCCTGCCGAGACTGTGCAATGTAAGTTCATCATTGTCACAAATTCACTGTTGCTGTCTTTAAATTTATTTGAATGCGACTGAATGGTTTTAAACTCAATACGTCACCCTTAAATCAACACTATGTAACTTTAACTGTGACCCACTGCATTAAAAAACAAAACTTAACGATGCACGTTCATACGTTGCATAAAACAACAATTTGAGTAAAACCAGGTCATATTTTATGGAGATAATGTCCTATGACTTTTCTGCCTCAACTCTTCACGGAGGTTCCTGAAAGCAACATGTAGGCTGCCTGCAGGCTGAAGCTGCAACTGCAGCACCGGGTCATTGCTGGTGACAGCTGAGCTCAAATAAAAGGCTGCAGACAAACATCAGTCGTCGAACATCAGAGGAAGAACCAGTGGACATTTTTCCGTAAAATATGGCCCGGTTTTACTTGAATTGCTCTTTTGAATGACATATTAACGTGCATCATTAAATTTGATTTTTTTTTTTTTTTTTAGAGGCAGTGGGTCACAGTCAAAGTTACATAGTGTTGTTTTAAGTGGAAACTGAACTGTTATGCTTTATTTCTTCTCAGTTATTCATCAATTTTGTTAATTTTATGATCTTCCATAAAAAGATGAAAACCATTTTTAAAATCAGATTAATCCCCAATTGTTGCATCTATTTTAAGTTGTGGAATAATACACATTTGTAGATTTTATACTATTTTAACATCAGCCGTATTCTGTGATCAGTTTAAGGAAGACCTGTTATACTCATTTTCAGGTCTTTGATTTTGAACTCCTATAGAGTAGCTACACATAATTGACAGAACAGTAAAGTCTGTAGATCTTCAGAAAATTGTGACTTGTGCCCTCTCTCTACCTCATTTTTTCTGCATTCTCTCAAAACGTTCTGTGTTGGTTACTCTTCCCCCTTTCCCTCTTATATATGCACCTCTGCGCTCTGCTGCACTCACAACCCCTTTACTGAAAATTTACACAAGTAAGACAAGTGCACATGTTGAGGAAGTAAATAAATCCACACGGGATAAATACACGAGAAATAGGAACGCTGTCAACTTCTGTCTGGTGCTTGCCTCTTTAGGAAAGTTCAACAAAGTTAATTGTCCTTCATTTACCTGAAAAAACACTTTACCGGGGGCGCCCGGTGGCTCAGTCGGTAGAGCAAGCGCCCCATGTACAGAGGCTATGTCCTCTCGCAGCGGACCTGGGTTCGATTCCACCTGTTGCCCTTTGCTGCATGTCATTCCCCCTCTCTCTGCCCTGTTTCCTGTCCACTTTTCAGCTGTCCTGTGTATAAAGGCACAAAAGCCCCCAAAAATATCTTTAAAAAAAAAAACAAACAAAACTCTACTGGAGCCATCTCAAACAAAGTACTAACAGTAATCTGTGAAGCAGAGAGCAGAGCGCAGCAGTGTCTGAGCAGAGCGGGGGAGGGGACAGGCACAGTGCTGTGTGCACGCGCTGACATGCCCATGTAAAGAAGACCAACATGCAATAATGTTGCTGTCAAAACGCTGTTAAAAAAAATAAAAAATAAAAAAAATACTGTAAACACAGCATGCAGAGCCAACTGAAACAGCCTGCAAGGCTCACTTCAAAATGCATGAACCTCATTATGTGACGCTTTGGAATCATTTATCGGTCAGAAAAGACGGAAAAGCATAATAGCTCTCCTTTAAACAGACCACACAACACTTTTCAGGCCATTACTTAACACTGTAACTCAGGAACAGAAAGGAAGATTTTGACCCAGTTTCATGTTTGGCCGGATACTGAAGGGCTAAATCGACAATAAAGTTGGTTGCCCATTGTGATTGTTGTATAGATCTTCTGCACAACATGTGTTATGAGTCTGGACAAACATGGATGAGATCTGTACCTTGACTGGTTCACAGAGGCGGGCAATTGTGACAAATTTTCTTCTTTATTACGGTCCTGCCTTTTTAAAACCCTCAGTTCAGCTGAAATACTCTCTTTGTAATGGATTTTACATTAGCAACAAGTGTCATTTTTCGAAACAGAAATCAAGACATTTTAAAATGCTGGCAAACACTGACATAGGACAGAACATAGATCTATGTCTCTCTAGTGAAAATTGAATATTTTCTCCAGAGTACCAAAAAGGCTCCAGACCTGCCACCTGCTGATTTTATTTTACAGTCTGGGAAGTTAATGGCAGTTCAGGCTTAATGGGGGTTTAGTACTCAGGAGGATGCATAAAGGCTTGTTTAGTCAGCCAATGGACTCAAAACACTCAAGGTAAATGTGATGGGGAGGGGGGATGGGCTCAGGAATTTGTGTGTGCTATATGTGAGTAAGCTTGTGTTACCAGCCCATTAATAATAGAAATGCTGCTGCACCAGTGTGAACAGTACCAACTCAATACACATTTTTGTGCACTTTGTACAAACGTCTCTCACATTTCAATGGTGCACATACCTTTTCTTCATCTCCAGGTCGACAACAACCAGGGTCTGCTATTGAATCAAGAGAAAGAGAAAGAGGACACTCTTCCTCTCCCCGCCGAATCTTTGCTCAAAAGACAGACTGCCACCTCTTACCTGAAGGGTCAGTACGAGGCTTCAGTCAGGCAGAAGAAAGCTAACCAGGCAAAGCAGAACAGGGCAGAACAGGCCGACGAGGTGCAGGGTGCCGCTGTTTCCAGCCAGACCTCCTTCCTGACCGGCAGCTGTCACCATCAGCCCTACACCCGAACACATCTACTGCCGCAGCCTTATTCTAACCCTCAGTCCCACCACATTAAAAGCTCAACTCTCCCATCTACTGCCAGCACTGACCACCCAAAGGTTTGTTTTTTTCGTTCAGAACACAACATTTGTACGATTTTAATTGATGTATTTAAATTTCTAAACAACTTTAACTTCTACGTTTGGTCCAGCATCATTAATAACACTGCACTCTGTCTAATCTGAGCTTATCAAATCAATTTCATTGATTGGTCTGTAGACAAAACAGAAGAGCTAAAGTTGGCTCAGAACAATGAAGGCAAATGGATGGAAAAATCATCTCCTTTTTGAAGTAGTTATTCAGAGTAGTGATCAGGTACAAACGATATCTGGTGGTATTTATTGTGACTGGTCAGGATAACCAGTCTAAAAGACATTTTGGCAAATTAGTGAACACAAAAAATGTTTTGCACTGCCCGAGACGTCATGATCAGGGAGGCATGCAGAGGAGAAGGTGGGTTTGAAATTTTAAATCTAAAAAACTAAAGTCCCCCCCCCCCTTTTTTTTGCAACATAAGTTGTTATTAATGATTTGCTCTAGCTGACTATAGTAGACCAATTTCGTGTGGACCATAGTTTGGAATAGCAGGTCAACAACAAAAACAAGTTCATATTCTCACTTATTTCATATGTTTTTACTTATCACTTAGACTTCTCTCAGGAATGTTTGATTGTTTTTGCAGCAGATATTTTGCCTCGTCATAGCAGAAAAACAAAGGTTTTATTGATGACATTAAAAATAATTGGATTCTATTTCAGTGTGCCAATCCAGTGTCCTTGTAATGTGCATGCTTGCTTACTGTCATATTTGTCTATATATTGCAATACTGTAAGCAAGGCAATAAATTGCAAATTTTTTTTCTAAAACAGTCATAGTACACACACCACAATATTCATAACATCTGAATAAAAGTATTTTTTTGTGCAATCTGAAATATCATAGTAGTTTTTGTGCATTAGCTGTCTGGGGTTAAAAAGAAAGAAAGAAAAAAAGAACCACTTCCATGAGTCTTTACATGAAAAATATTAATTTAATTTGAATTAATTAAAAATTGTGTTTTTGAGAAAACGATACAATATTGCGAAACATAATACTGCGATAGCAATATATATTGATATTTTCTTAAACCCCTATTATTCACACGGGTTGTCATCTTAATTCCAAAATGAGACTCAGCTAGACGGGCGCAGCAGAGATGTTTCATAGCAGCACAACCATGCCAGGGGCATCACTTCACCTGCAAGAATGTCATCTTACTGCCGTGTCCCTGGGTTTCTTACCAGAGGAGACAGTCATGTCCGAGTAAGACATTCCACTGTTCTCCAGTCCGTTCCGTCAGTTTTATAAACCACTGCAAGTGGATTGTGAAAATAAGAAAAGATTTGGTACAAGTTGTCAGGTAAGAGCGTTGAGGAGCTCTTATTTCCACAATCCACTTGTAATGGATTTGAGAACTGACTGGAAAACGGTGGATAAGACTGATATAATTAGCAGAGCAAGTGGAGTCATCCATGTGGGTGGCTGTTTAGAGTCTTAAAACAGTACTGGCCCTAAAATGCCTCATGGATGCATGTATGCTGAATTACCAGTTTGTCTTTTCGAGGATAATGTTCAGTACTATTAAAGACTGTGTGTGATGTGTTTTTAATCCTGCCTATTTTTAATCTTGTACTACCACCAACTGAAACCACAAACATGAATTTGGCGTTGAATCGACGTTTCTAACAACAAAACAAAACCTGAGCATTAAAAAACTCCCAAAGCGAACATTTGTTGCAGCTTTACTGTGATGTCTGCACTGCATTGCATGTAGTAAACTGGTCCCTCGGTGTATCTCTCACTATATCTGTCTAGCAGGCCACTGAAGTGTCTCGTTTCCACCAGGAAGCACGGGACACTGGATCACAGGGTGTCACTTTTACCTGTGTGTGTGTGCGTGTGTGTGTGTGTGTTTTTCAGGTGGATCACAGTGACATGAGAGTGAGCCTGACTCTTAAACCCAACAGCAGACCAGACTTTGGTTTCCAGACTCACTGGGACTCTACGGGGGCGAGAGTCAAGTTCATTCAACCTGGTAAGATTTTTCACCATATTTGACTCTGGTCTGCTGACATTTTATTTTCCTGACATCACATTTCTGGTTTGGCTGTCATAGCAATGAGAATGAAGTCTTTGCTGTCATCATGAGAGGACATTTTTAGTAACAGTGACGGTGATGCTACATTATGCTTCCAGTGTTTTATTTTTTTTTTTTGCCTCTCCAAGCTGGAATTTGTTTTAACAGCCCACTCTCAGAAACAGTATTTCAAGACACTGACAGGTCTCAGAACAGACGGAGAACAGGCAAATGTCACCACACATACACGAAACAATTGTTACTGAGACAATTCGACAAGGCAGCTTCTCTCTGTCAGCTGGGAATGACAGAAAAAGTTACTTTCTTGTCTTTTTGTTTCAATTGTTCTAACATATAATGGAGACATACAGCTTGGGGAAAATATAGCTGTAACTTTAAAGTTCTGTTTTAAACAATTTATGGACATGGGCAATAATGTTTTTATTACTGCATACACCTGAGGCAAGGACTGTTTATTTGTGGAGCGTAGTTGTAGTTCGGCAGACCCTTTGTAGTTCTCTATGTGCACACATAGATCTATATATGGATACTGATTGCACTGATGTTCTTTTTTTACATATGAACGTGTTTCTTTGTAAAGATTGCATTGCCCTGATGAAGATCTGATGACTGAAAGCTTGGTTTTTATTCATTCAGTGATACTTGCATGGATCCAAGTGTGCAGAAAATGAATCTCCTCAACAACAGGGCAATTCCAAGTGCTTTATATTGAGTATAAAAGGTATTAAAACAAAATGTTAAATGTCTAAGCAACACAAGGCTGTGTAAAAAGACATTTCAAATATAAGTGAAATTGATCTAAAATGGGAGATTTTAAAAAATTGAGCAGCACATGTCTAATTTCACACCACTACAGAATAGTTAGACCAACATACTTTGAAGCTTATAACTAAGAATTAGAAAAAAATTTACTGTTCAAAAAATCAAAATAGAACTAGGAACAGGATTTTGATAACTCAAACAGGTAATAATAATAATGCCTTACATGGACAGTGAAATGGTCACCAGATTGTTTGGTGTGTTTTGTGTAAGCGCATAAAACTGCAAACTGTTTAAAACTCACTCATAAATAT
>JAQFJA010000001.1:11225635-11236085 GCA_029874485.1 Naso brachycentron
AAGGCTTGTTTTGGTTATGCCTTCACATTATTGCTATAATATTATATGAAAGCAATGCTTACTTTGACTCCAGCCCACACTTCACTCTCTGATCAAGTTAGCTTCAGTGACCACTTTATAGCAATGTCCTTGTCCAGCGCAGAGGCTGGATTTTCTAAGGGAGGAAAGTAGCCCACAGAAATGGGTCCGGTGTTGCCTCACAGAGACCAGACTGACTGATTGGAAAGTGATTTCCTCATCAAGCCCAAATCTTCAATGGCCAATTTTACCACTAAGTTGCAGAGAGAGACGGCACCCAGCAGTGCAACACGTTAAAATTAGCAGTATATCCAAGGTGCACACCAGAACAAACAGCATAATTTATGTGTATCTCCCTATATTTATAGCAGTGAATGAAGGTGTAAATGAAGTTCATTCTGCTTTGTACTGCCTCTATCTTTATTGCAGTTATTTAACATAGCTGAAGTAAAAGATATAAGACAAGATGGAGATCTGTTTGCATGGTTATTTGAATATAAAACATTTTTATTTGCAGACTTAATAAAACAAGCTTTGGCTACGAGAATGATGGCCTTATACGGATGATTGTCTGTCTGGATGTGATAGTGTTTCCTGTAGTTATTGGTTCTGTAGGTGTTTACCGGTAATAGTTCTGTTTTATGTATGAGATGCCAGCTCTATTGTTCGACAACTTATAAGAACACAGTATCACATTGTAGCTGATGTGTTTCTTTTGTTTTTTACCTTTTTGTAAAATTGAATATGTGGTATACGGATATTGTACCTCAAGTTGGAGGTGAAATGTCTTTATGTGATGTTGGTGTCATATAATTCCATGTGGGATGGGACACTCTGTGGCATGACACGTAAATAAAAATCAACAATCAATCAATCAATCAATCAATGTAGTGAAGGGCAGTATCCTTCAAATGTTGGCAGAAGAAAGTTACATATCACATCAGTTAGTTCTCCAAAACCCAGATGACCGAAGCTTCCTCCATCACTTCCAGGTCCACAGGTTTGAGCTTGGAGGACTTGAGAAAGCAAGAACGGAAAGAATTCTGTGACTGCTGACTGATTTTACTCTCTCCACCTTGTTTGCACCTAAAAATAAATTTTGTCCAAGGATCGATGTTGAATACGCATATGTTTTTATTTTAAAACACACACACACACACACACACACACACACACACACATATATACATATACACTAACACTGCGGTTGCACAGTTCTTATATAAATATCCTGAATGCGTCTTACAAGAAGAGACCCAATAAAATTAGATGACAGCCAGAATGAGCTGAGTCAAGACAACTGAGGTAGAGTGTTCTCTAATATAAATTATTAAAAACACTTTAACCTTGACTGGAGTGCGCAAAAGCAATTAATCTTGTATTAATTAAGCTATCTAAATTAGCTCTATGTGACACCCAAGGGCTAAATGATTAATCAATCATAATCACTTCCTCTTTCATTTGGAACTCCAGCCAGCAAATAACGCTTTGCCGGGCCTCTAAGTGGACTCTGAGGTAGTGCCGCATGTAATCATGCATATATCATTGCTATGGGTACTATTCAAGGTAAATGAACAGAGTCTAAAAAGGTGAAAAACATCTTGGTTGTAAAGTCATTAATTGACTGAAAATAAACACAAATCATTGTGTTAATTAAAGCACCCTTGGCCTATATGCAGACAGCAAGAAAAGAGCAGTTTCAATGTTTATGTGAAAATCTGCTAGGCCTATATTTTCATAAGAATATTATTGTTAGCGAGCTAATGGTTATATTAAAAGGTAACTCTGCCGATTTTCAACTTTATGTCTATTCGAATTAGGGATATAGTGTGAGACCCAACATTTTTTTTTTTTCAATGTTCTCTTTGTCTCTGGGATGCAGCTTCAAAATCTCTTGTTCTTCCTGGAGCCAGTGACGTCACAGGACAACTCAGAAAATCTCAGCTTTCTCTGTCACTTTAGCACAAACTTAGGACTACATTGCTTTAATTGACTACAGTTACCATCAACATTGATCGGACATCCACATGAAAAGTGGAGGATTTGCCCTTTAAGTGTTCATCATCTCAGTTCAGTGTATTAGAATGCTAACATTTTCAGATCAGTAATAAAGACAAAGTAAGGCAATGCCTACAGCCAATACTTTTGGGACTGCCATTAGTTTTGCAGGTATTTGGTAACAAACAAAAGAACTGGATAAGCTGATAATGGACCTACATTAAATCAGGGGATTGGAGATTTTACAAACTATTATCTTGGGGCCATTAATGTCTATTTGGTGCCAATCCATCAAGTCCTCAAACATGTTGAGGTATTTAAATGAAAAAGTGAAAACTTCCTTGTGGCACCATAAGATTACAGGAACTCAAATAACTACATTAAATCCCATGCGAACCTGTCCGAGGCCATATAAGGTAAGTTATAAGATTGAGGAAATGTTGCAGAATTCTTAGAAATGAATTGTAACTTTAAGGAAGACTCACACTTGATGTGAGAGGAGTTTCTTTAACACGCAGTCTCAATATTCTGTCAGTTCAGTGCCTTCCTACAGTCCAGAAACAGACACTCAGTAAGTTTAAAGAAAGCAAGCTTTCTGGTTTGCATAAGATCAGCATTAAGTAATTGAAGTTCCATTATGCATACAAACAAGAGAAAAAGGTAATTTGTCACTCTCTGTGCCTCAGTGTTCTGAAATGCCCCCTTGGGACATGGCATGGTTCAGGGCAGACAAAACAAATGTGAACCTCGAATTTGAAAGATGAGCTGCAGCCCACGCTCTCTGAGGCAATCAGATATGCGCCTACTAATCGCTCTGCCTATTAGCCCCCAGCTTAGCAGACTGCACCAGACAGACACCAGTTTTTTTTTAGTACAAGGTGTAGAACAACTTAAAGTAGTGACACTGCTGCTGCAATGAGATGGTGCAATTTAAGGTTTACTGAAACCAGCCTGGAAAAAAAGAGACTCACTGTTTTAGCAATAAGGCCGACCATGTGATGAAATACTGAACACAGGACAACAACTTTGCAATTCTGGGCCCAATTTCATACATTTTCCTAATTTCTTTTTGTCATCACGATGCTTGAGTTTGTTAAAAATGTCCTCACTTAATCCAAAAAGTAATTAGAACACTTCATATCAACACAATGGCTCTCACACTGCAATTAGACCTCTCCCGATGAGGTGTCCTATTGACTTTTGCCTGTTGGCGCACACTTTCTCCAGGTTCAAAGGGATTTTAACAAAGTTTGCAACAATTACTGCCAACAGTCTCTGCATACAGATTGTGATTTAGAGTGGAGAGTGGGAGGATCATGGAAGACTTCATCATTATTACCTAGCAGATGACCATTTACCTCAAGAGTCTCAGTCCCTCTTCAAACTTGAAGTGGACAGACACATAGCAGCTGCTCGGTTACATCAATTTCTTATGGCAGCCATATTAATGCACTGGAGTGGTGCTGAGTAGATTGGTTCTCATGGCTGAAGTGTCTGCAGTGATGCTTATCTGAGTTGCATGTAGACAAACAAACAGAACTGTAACTAAAATTGAACAAAATGTGTTTTTTCGTTAAAGTTGATTTATTCGTTGATTTTTTCATGCAAGTGATTGCTTGAGAATACAGATGCCACCTGTTATAATGCATCATATTTGACTTGACTTAATTACTATTTGAACGCAATACAGTCTATTTTTAATTTATCCAAGCATTCTCCATTTTTGTCTCAGTACTCTGGAACAATGCTGGACAGAGCAGCTGCAACCTGCAAATGTAAGTAGATCCCAGTTTGTTTGTTCCACATCCCGTCTGGACCGGGTTTCAGAGAGGACAGAGAATGTGTTTTCAGGCTGATGATGCCAGCTTGTAACATCCCAACAATGACTTCACAGAGACAAACTTTAGTCTTCTTCATGATATTTACTGTAGAAGCAGTAACAAAGCCATATCATTGTGCAGAGTTTCTAACTTTGCTTGTTTTGGCATTTTTCTTTTCTTTTTCCACCATGACTACCGGCAGCTTACGGTCGGCACTCAGACAGGAATATTTGACAGCAGCTGAGCACAGTCAGTCAAAAGTTGTTGTTGAGAGTTGTTCATTGCTGAAGAGAGATTTAGATGGGTCTTCTGCCTCTCAGATAAAGAGATCATATTCCACAACAGTGGTGGCTGCATAAAGACCAAGCAGGCTCACTAACATGAACAGAAACCTTTCCTTCCACTTCAGTGGGGAGCTGACATGGCTTCAATCAGTGTCTCCATTTTTAGAGCCAAAGTATTCTATTTAGCAACATCATTAGATATTACTTGATATTATGCCCCGGAGAACTTAAGCATCCTCTGCTGGAAGAAGAACTAGAAAGCATGATCAGAGCTTTAGAGTTATTTCTGAGTTCAGCAGAAGTCAGTCATCGTACATACTCTTTCTCACACAACAAATGCTCTTTGCAGCTCATACCTTTCCTCGCCTACTCATGCATGTTATTAAGCTAACTCCACTGGCAGTGATGACAACGGCAGAACTACAAGAAAGGAAAGAGTACAGAAAAAAGGGACAGTTTACAGCGATAATTTAATGCTAATTTGGCATTTTAATTCTGAACACTTGCACTCATCAGTAGAGCCTTTGCATTTTGCCTCAACCTGTAAACTACAGTACATGATCGTTATAATAAATCCTACCCACATACTGACATTGGGCTATCACCTGCTCAGTATCACAGAATATGTGAGACACTGGTGGTGAATACCAGCCAAAATTCATCTGAGCATTTTTTATCATTATGGCTGAATCATCATCTAATCACAAAGGCAGTGGAGCATGTGTTTAAAGATGGGACCCCTCAGCTTGACAACCCTACCTGCCTTATGGTCAAAAGAGCCCATTAATCCTGTAGTCATATGATTGATAGTAGTCTACATAGATTGCAAAAGATTTTTTTTCTTTTTTTTTTTTTAGTAAGGGCAGGTTCATTGGCTTTTAACCACCCACTGTTTGCCAGAAGAACACCAGCAAAACAACTAGACTTCTAGTAGCCTAATATTAAGCTAGAGTCATAATATTACCTGACATTTTTGATTAAATAAATTTCAATATTTGAAAAATAAACCACTATCACCATATGAGGTCAATCTTAGACAAGTTTAACACACTTACCATATTAGCCCCTTTTTAGCTAGCACAGAGAGCAACATCCCTCAATACATGTTTTCATTTAGGAAGGTCCAAAATATAACAAGTTTAAGGTCGGGTTTGTGCCTCCTGGAACCAAAGCCACGGTGTCAAGGACAGGAGATGTAAAGAAAAATTACTTTCATTGTCAGCGTTATCTGAAAAACAAAACAAAACAAAAAACAAACAAACAAACAAACAAAAACCTCAAGGAAAAAGAGGGGTTAGCGAGTGTTCCACCTTTTATCCTTAGCATAGCAGCTGCTACCACAGATGGGGGGGTCAACAAAATAAATATAGGTCGTATACAAGCCTCGGCTATTTCATCACAGTTAAATTGGGGGCAACATAATTTCACTTATGTGACCTTTAAAGACCAAGGAGAGACAGGGGAGGTAGTTGGTAAGCAGACAAAGTGTTTCTGGCACACAGTATGAGAATCACTGAAAAACTGACACACACATACTAAACGGAATCTACATGATTTAGTGTAAAGCGGGAATAATTGATGTGGAGTTCCCCTTTGAAGTGACATATGTATCAATTTTTCATGTGTATGTTAGAAAAGACATTAGGCCATTAAGAAACTCTCTCACACGCACACCTACATTGCACATACCGATGCTGTGCATTAACAACAGTGGTGACGACATGCAACCAGCCTGAGAGTTGTGAGGTTTTGATTAAAACATGACAATTTGTCATTGTCAGACCAAAGGGAAGAGGGAGAGAGTGTTGTTAGGAAAATATCATTAAATCTCCGCAGACATGATGAATTATTGATTTGATGTGAATCTGGGAGGTGCCGTTGTGCTTTTTGTTTAACCAATTAATGACATTGTTGCTCTCCATAGCAAAAAAAAAAACATACCGGCTTATGCTGCGTCCAAGGGAGGAGAAGCAGTTTTAATATTGGTATTTGGTCCTGAAAATATCTCAGTATTTTGGTTTTGCTCCAAAGGATTTATTGCACTTTTAATAATAGCCTGAAAGCACAAACAGTCCCGCTACCACCTCGTGTCCCAAATTAGACAGAACATCATGGAAAATTATCGTTGCTCAAACACATTTGTAAGAATGAAATCTGCAGCACTTTTGCTTCAGGTTTAGCCCTGTATGTAATTTTGTACTGCTATATCAAATTAGTTTAATCTCTGGATACTTTGAAGACTTACTGAGACTTGATCAAATCTGTATTTATTGCTTATAAACATTGTTGTTTTCGATCTATAAAAATGCCTCTGGAGACAACCAGTGACTATTGCTTTAAATTTATTCTGCATCTATGCTTCATAAATGGTCTCACTAAACTCTCACTGTTGTTTGTCAGTGCTTATTCATATTCAGATTTGAAGTTAAATGTGCATTACTCATGACTAGAGCTGAGCAAAGTGGGTGTTCAGGAAGAAAAACTTTTTTTTTTTAATAGATATTTTTTGGGCTTTTCTGCCTTTATATACAGGACAGCTGAAAAGTGGACAGGAAACAGGGCAGAGAGAGGGGGGGAATGACATGCAGGAAAGGCCCACAGGTGGAATCGAACCCGGGTCCGCTGCGCGAGGACATAGCCTCTGTATATGGGGTGCCTGCTCTACCGATTGAGCCACCGGGCGCCCCAGGAAGACAAACTTAAAGCAACACTATGCAATTTTGACTCGTAGCTTTGAAAATCGAAACTAAACAATGCACGTTAATAGGTCACACTAAACAGCAATTTTAGTAAAACCAGGTCATATTTTACGGAGAAAATGTCTTCCAGTTTTCCATCTGATGACATATGACTGCTCTGTCTGTCTGCAGCCTTTTATTTAGCGGAGCTGTCCCCAACAACTACCCGCTGCCTGCAGCTTCAGCTTAAGTCTGCAGGCAGCCTACATGTTGCTTTCAGGAACCTCCGTGAATCACAAAGTTGAGGCAGAGCAGTCGTAGGACATCAGAGGGAAAACCAGAGAACATTTTCTCTGTAAAATATGACCCGATTTTACTAAAATTGCTGTTTTGTGCAACGTTTTGTTTCTCGAAGCCATGGGTTGTGGTCATAGCGTTGCTTTAAAATTTAAATAGCAGCATCCTAAAAGTGACTTTATGCAAGTGTTTCAATATACTGAACTCATTTGTAGAAATGTTTTAAAGAACTGTTAAAGTTATAGCTGTAATAAAGGATGACCTGCTACATGCCGTTAAAGGGATAAATGTTTATCTCATCCCTGAAGACTTTAAGAACCTTCGGTAGTACAGCATTTACATTCACACGGTAGTTAAGAGTCTCACTTGTCTTTAATTATATTCAGTATATGATGTTCTTATACGGAGTAACCTGTTTATTCATATTTCTGATTTTTCCAGTTTCTGATCACGTCTGCCATCTGTGGAGGCGTGTAATCAACTCTTCAACATTGCCTGAGTCTGTCATTTTTGACCCAACTGAGTTATCTCATTAGATAAATGATTACTGAGACTGAGAAGAACAAAACAAAAAAGTTCTGCCACAAAAATCAGCAATTATTATTATTTTTCCAGTTTTATTTAATCTTTTTTTATTTGTGAAAATAATGAATGTATTATTTCTTAGCGGTATCAATCATTTAAACGAAAACATTTGAGATGGTTAGAGGCAAAATGTCTCTTTGGTGGAATGTCTACAGCAGGGGTCTTCAATCGAAATTAATAAAGGTTCCGTCACAACAATTTCCTTTCAGCAAAGGTCTAAACCTTATAAAGTATACATTGCATCCAATAGCCTTATGATTTTCAGTTTTCCAATATCATACTTTTAACATGGAAAACAAATAGCTGTCCGTACGATTCACATTTAAAAAGGAATGGGTATCGTTCATTATATTGATATTGATACCATTATCGAGACTCCTTAACTATCCAGGTCTTTATCAATGCTACAATCAATATCTTTCTATGATTCGGTGGAAACAATACTTTTTTCACAGAACTTGTAAACAGGCCATAATTTCATCTCTACTATCTATTTTGCATTGCTGGAAAAACGAACAAATTTCTCATCCAAACAACTGTGTTTATTCAAGTTTCACCAAAAGCTAAATTTTCTTCTTCATGATGTTTTATTTACCTTCGCCTAATAGTCACTTTACTGACAGGACCTTAAACGCATCATAATTTCAACTTATGGCACCTCGTTTAGTTTAGTTTGGGTGCTCTTATGATGGCCACAGTCCATGGGATCCTGCGAGATGATAAAGCAGACAGTTTAATACCTGTTGGCTGGCAAATTAATTTTATTCAGAAGCTTAGACGATCAATGTATGTTTGTGCGCTGGTGATTTAATTAAAATGATGTGACTCAACTCAAGGTATAACGTTACCTTATAGGACCCACTAGACTCAATAGCAGTATTGATAAGCGGATTAGCTGTGCCTGCAGTCTGTAGGAAAGGACGTTTAGCAGTTTCTGTGCAAAGGTCCTGTAACTGAACCTCATGTCAGGTTAATATAATGCAAAGACTATTAAACTAAAAGGTAGGATTTGTCCAAGCTGCTCCTAAATGCAACAGAAAGTTAGCTGATTGTTGAGTCTCATTCCCAGAATGTCAAATACCAACATTTTAAGTTGGTAAAGTGTTGTGAGCACAGCCAAAAAGGCAAAAGAATTTAAATTAAAGTAATGAGCCTGTTTTAAAACTGTGAGGAGTATGAAGTACAGATATTTGTGTTTAAATGCAGGGACTAAAAGTAAAATGTTGTCTGAAAAAATAAATACTTAAGTAAAGTATAGATACCTGAAAAATCTATTTAAGTACAGTGAGAAAGTATTTGTACTTCGTTACTTCCCACCTCTGATTACTGTCCACCTTTCCCTGGGTGCATTCTTCTTTTGTGTACTGAAACAGATCTCATATTTCCAGAGATGTTTAGTGGTATTGTATTCTGTTGTTTTTACCTGCACTGACACGTAGACCACAATATTGTGTGTCATCATATTGTTTGTTTGTCTGGCTTATTGCTCTGCAAGTTTGTCAGAGATGTGCTGCCATCAGAAATCCTGAGGCTGGATGGGGTGTTAACATGACTCAATATCCCAGTTTTCTCTTTTAGACAGCAGGATCAAACAATCAGGTTTCTAAAAACCAAGATAATGATGTATTTGAGTTTTTGTGACAAAAGGCTTTTTTTTTCAGCACAGACATGTAAACAAAACACTTCCAGTCTTTTTAAAAGCCGCCTCCAGAAACGGCAGCTCCATTTGATCCTATGGTTGGGCACATAAATCTTCTTTTAAACCTTATTTGTTTTCACTATAACAGCACATTATCTCCCCAAAAATGTCCTAACAATGTTTTAGCTTAAAGTTCTCCTAAAACTGATTTCCTTTTTAGACCTTGAGCTTACGTATAGCCATTAAATGACGAGAAGCTTGCAAGCAACTTGCATCAGCCACTTAGGAAGCACTCACACATTCTCCTTTCACTGCAACATACATCCAACACAACCTTTTAATCATGGATGTTTACATTAGACATCAGCTCATCCTTTTGCAGCTGATGCACAGCTCTCCTGAAAGCTATGCTGTGACTTGCTGCTCCCACTGCTGCCTCTGTTCATGCAGCATTTTGAAAAGCTCCACCTCCACCCTTGCATCTACCTGGAGCCTCTGAGTCTGCCCTCCCCTGGGGGGGAACGTTAACATCATAACTCCTCACTCCCTGCTGTGCCGTGCCTGCTGCTTTCTCGTGTTGGTGAGGTCAGAGCCCACACGGCAAACATCAACTATACATATTCTACATGCACATGTCAAGGCAATCCATTATATTTCAATGTGAATCCAGTACCCCACACGTAAATAAGAAAGACTTTTTAAACAAGTAAAGTAACATTTAAAAATTATTACCATTTTACTCACATTTAGCACGTTTTTAACCTTACAGATGCTTGACAATTAAACAATGAAAGGCACACTAGTCAGACTACTGTCAGGAAGGTTGAAATGTTGAATATGTCACCTGAGCTTTTATCATTTCCAGATCCCATTTCCTGTCTGTATCTGACTTTGATGCAAGAAAAACCTTCACTGTTGTGGCTGGGGATGCACGTGACTAGTCAGTTAGACATTTAAACACCCACTCCCTCACTAGACAACACCAGAAATACTAGTCCGTCAACACCTATTTATTTAACAATGTAGAACACTGGTTAACTGTTACATCTCAATTGCTAGGTTTCCATCACCCTGTTTTTATGCGCATGTTTAAGTATCGCATTGAAAAAGCATGACGGAAATGCCAAAATT
>JAQFJA010000001.1:11244433-11255655 GCA_029874485.1 Naso brachycentron
TTGTCCTCCCGGTGTAATTCTTCTACTGAAAACAATTATTCCAACAAAAATTCTAAACAAAACAGCCATCATTTGTGCCAAGGTTACACTTCTCACTGTTGCATCCCTGTAAAAGCATAATATTGTTTAGGCGCCTTCTATTCAAAGTCCCACACATTTAAATGGGTTAAATGCTGAAATGCAAACAGTAGGCTCAAGAAACTCAGTCGTGGAACGGAGGATCAGTTTTGTTGGAAACACTTTAAAACGGACAAATGTGGCGCCTGCAGCCTTGATCTGAGTCTGTGCTTACATGTAGTGAAGCTCTTAATTCTCACCTTGGTTCGTGGTTCCCGGGTCCGACAGGATACTTTCAAGTAGGAACAGAAACATGAAGTATTTCCCACCGGAGCACATCGTTGAGTCAGACACAAGTGCGCTCTGAACTAAAACGCTGCACAGACTCCTAAATAGCTCCCCAAAATGAAAAGGAAAGGTGGTTTCATGAAAGAGGCGACTGAAAACGTCCCGGTATCCAGACTCAGAAGGTCACTCTCGGCTCCACAGCAGTTCCTTAATTCTTATTTTTCTTCTTTCTTTCTTTTCAGCCAAGCATCCCGATTCCCTCCATGTGGAGACGGGCAGGCATGCGGCATGAACGACCAGCCATGGCGCATAGACACACGGCAAACTGAGCCGGAGCAAGTTAGGGGGAAAAAAGAGGAGTACTTGTCTGGAAACCTTAAACAGGCGGACAGGTCGGACGTCAGCACTGGCTATCCCAAAAGTGTCCAAAAGCGAACTTCCCCGGATGAGTGTCTGGGGTGCACTCAGTCTGTTTATGTTTTTATCCTAAAAAAGCGAGAGAAGCAGGGAGAGAAAAAACAGAGTAAACCACGGACTTCCCGCCTCACTTTCAGCCAGTGCATCCCTAACTGTGTCTCTGTCTCACTGCGTCTCCCTCCCCCTCTCTGTCTCCCTCCCTCTCTCTCCCCTCAGGATAGGAGGGATGCCAGTTGCAGGCAGAGATGCTGATTTTTTTTTTTTTTTTTATACACAAAAACCACATATTCACATTTTGGATCCAAGTCAATGCGTGCAACCAACTTGGTCTCTTGGTGATGTTTCACCTAAATTTTCACTTTGCATCCTGTAAAACTCGCGGGGACTCGTTTCCATCAGACGTTATTGATTGCTGCGGGGGGGACACTGGGGAGATGGAAGGAAATATGAGGCCATTATTAAAACTCGTGTATCACTTCGGCGCTATGATGTAGGGTTGGTTATACCTGCATTGGATTATGTTGTAGGAATAGTAATGTGTCTGGGGCTGTTTCTATTTATGGTGGCAGGAAGGAAGGCGAGCCGACAAATAGATAGGCCTAGGTTGATACAGGGCATGGTAGAAGGTGCCCGCCCACACACACACACACACACACACACACACACACACACACACATTTACATATTCTTGTGCACTGACGGACACAGGATGTCTGAGAGGCAGGGGCAAAAACAGTAAAAAGGGGCACTTGTGGTATGCTGTGGGGCACCAGCGTGTCTTTGGGCACATTTTAACAAATGGGAAGGAACCCTAAAGGGCACATAACCACTTTTGTCCACTGGTAGGGCATCCTAGAAGGTTTTTCATCATGCTATATCTACCATTGGGGCATCCAGGAGGGCACTTTCACTGCGTTTTTTTCTAACATTATGGCACCAGAGGGGGCAATAGCCACCTTTGCTCCCCCTCTGAGTCTGCCAGTGTTCTTGTTGGTCACTTACTTGTATCGCTGTGAGTGGAAATGTTCCTCTTGTTGGCCGTCACACACTGATGCAACACAACAGTGATTCATTACCAAAACCAGTTTTAAATTGAGACTAACATAACTTTTATATATCCGTTTATGTTTGCAGACAGCTGGTGTTTTGGTTGTTTGGAGAGAAGAGTGAGTGTATTGCATGCACATGAAGTGACACATGTGATTCCATCAGCAGCTACAGCAGCTTGTTTGAAGGAGAGCTCAGTACAAACAGCAGAAAATTAAAACAAAAACTTGCTGTGCAAATGTCATCACAATGTCATCTTAGCAAAAAATTTAAAAGAATAAAATGAGACAGGGGTAACGGGATTTGCATGTTAATCCTTTAATGTGCTTGTGTGTACATTTCCATATTTCATATTTATGTCAGATTAGAGTTGTTAAGTCCGGGCAGTGGGTACCTGCTCATTAGAAATGAAGGCAGTCAACACTTTCACACTGTAATTGAGCTTTTGGTTATGGCACATCCTGACACAAAGAGTTTCATCCTTGCTTCAAACACTTCTGCCTTTCCTGATTTATGGCCTCTAAGCTTTAATCTGTAACACAGTGGTGGAGGTGACTGTTAATATAGGTCCACTGGGATCCACAGTCAGGGAGAAGGTGTAACGACCCCATGGCCTCCAGAGACGCGGCTCGACTGTTGGAGGATAAAGGTGCTTCTTATCAGTCATTCTTTGTCTGTTTGAGTGACAGCTCAAGAAATTGCTGGCTGCAGTGTGAGTAAGTTTATTTTATTTGGGAGGGACATAGCAATAACATTAGACCTGGAACATGTGAATATGCACTAGACCCAGGTGTACCACTTTAAGTGTTTATTGTAAAATGCTTATTTACAACACTTGTGCACCAGAGCAGTATAGGAGAGAGTGGCGCCAGCAGAAGTCCCAAATTCTTAATCATTACGTCACTTACGTGGATGAGCTTCAGTTCCCGGAAGTCGTCTGGTGGGCCATAGGAATGCATTGTACGGAGAGACAGAACTACGATCTTTTGTCTTTATTAGTCAATGAATGCATTGATTTACAATGTTTATACGGTGTACCAACATGTTTATTTAGTTCCATTAATATGTCTTACAAGAAAATCTGTAAAAAATATTCTGTTTAAATAAACGGGGGAAAAAAAATCAATCATCTTAACCACTTTCTTAAACAAGTCCAGCACCATGGTCAGCACCCAGCTAATCTGTTGTTAGCCTAGCCTATCTGTTGACGTTCCCTTAATCTACAAATTTGGTGGCTGATTATCCACTTACATGCTTTAATGCACATGTTATTTGACTCAGATGTGCTTATAGTAAAAACTTTGATTCTTTAAACGTCTTTCCTTTGAAAAGTACATCAAGATCGGTCTACTGTGCTGCAGCTCCATCACACTCTGTAGTGTTGATGCTAACTTCCAGTTACTGAACAGATGCTCCACAATCCGGAAGTTACCGGGAAAAAACTGGTCCATTGGAGTGAACGGAGTTGACGCCACTCTCTCTCCTATACTGCTCTGCTGTGCACACGAGGCTTTAAAGAACTTAAAATAAAAATAAGAAAAGAAAAACAGGCAAAAACAAAGAGATGTGAGAAAAATGGTGTTTCTCTTTTTGCCATGTTTTAACACCTCTGTTGAAATAATTAAAACTGTGCTACATTTTCAGCTCAGCAGGTAGACATTTTTACAAAGTTTTGCTCTTACTGATAGTCTTATTGATACTTTTGTATATTACTATGTGACAGTTACTGTTACTGACTCTCCTAGTGTGCTGGTGTCTTTTAAAATTCATTAAGCAGAGAAGGCTTCAACAAAGTTGGCATTTTCTTGCTGACCATAAAATGCTATTTATGGCACATTGTTTATGGTTGTTTATCAGAAAAAAACAGTGTTGCAGATATCCGGTGAATGTGCTGCAGATATCTTGGTTGTTTGCCGTATACAGACACAGTGAGTCACCAATATGTCCTCCAGGTTGCTAATCATGGCCGGTCTGTTGCAAATAGTTTGTCACTGCTTCTTACTTTCTTCAAGCCTGTTTTCTCAAAAGGGGATTTTTGGAAGCTAAAACACTTGTCCCAAACACCACTGCAGTCGGAGTACAGTACAGTCAATATTTGAGAAGCTTTTAGACAAAAACAGATGTAGAACAGGAGAGTATCATGTTTGTTTATACAATGTAAGACTTAATCTCTTCTCTGAATGCACCTCAGTGCGCACCAAGCATATGACAGCATTTTAGCACCATGGACAGCAACACCAGCCTGCAAACACTGAGGATGCTTCTTTTTTTTTCTTTAAATCTTGCTTGGTAAAACAATTAAGTTTTCAGGGTGACATTCTCTTAAATTGCGAGTATTTGTGTGCCATCTGCACAGGGAAAAACATTTTCAACATTTCCAAATATTTGATTTAGCTAATCAAAATGTTCTGATAATGTCGCTTCAGATGCTCAGGGGCAAATTACATTTCCACATTAAAATTTCCACCCTCTGCTATAATTGTCACAATATAATAAAGATAAAAAGTGGGAACAGAATTTGGATATTTCTTTACAACATTATTGTGTCAAAATATACAGAACAAGACAATATAACGTTGTAAATGACCATATCTTTTTCCAAATCATTTTATTTTTGACCACAAAGCCCTTTGTTTTATATTTGTTTTCAGTTTTGACTTTCTCTCTGTTGTATCACCGTTTCCACCTGCTGTTCAAAAGACTCTTGGTACATCACAGTTGATTCTAATGGTCAATTTTAAGCAATTTACTTTCTGCAGAGTGAAAGGAGCTTAACTCCTTGCAATATTTTCATGATTCTGTTCTTGCCCTGCGAGCAGTGGGGCAGACTGATGGCATTTTCATTTGTTTGTCCATCTGTCCAAACAACACATTTGTTTAAAGCGTGACATCTCAACACAGTCGGCCAGTTCCATGAAATTTGGTGCAGATACTCAGGATTAACTGGAAAATGATTTCTAATTTGTTTTGTGCTACTGTCAAAATTTCTCACTGGACTTCTATTAGGCCAAATTTTCCCCTTGTTGAAGAGGAACTTCATTGATTTTATTCATCGAAGCTTGTTTCAGGTCTTGGGGGTACAACTGCATTTGTGGAGAAGTTGCATAAATTTAAATGATAATAATGCTTCAGGTGATGTTACTTGAGACAGTGTTGGTTTTGAAATGGGTGGTTTTAATACTCATAAGCAGCACAACTGACAAAGGAATATAATTAGTGATGACTTTTGTTGTACAGACTTTGAGAATTACAATCAGCCCAGTAAATGGCGTCTTCTCTCTTTGTGACTTCTGAGTGGACAGGCAGTGAATGCAGCAGAAATTTGACGAGGAGGAAGGTGAGTACTTTCTTCTATGGCAGGTGAGTTAGTGATTTTGTTCACTGAACAGGTAAGAATGGCAATGTCACTCATTTGCTCACTGTTTGAAGCAGGGCAGATTTCTAATCCTTCAGCCCTTTGCACAGAGACAGCAGGAAACACACAGGCAAGATGGTGGATGAGGATTTCACAGCAAAACAACAAACAGGTAAAATTCAGGATCAGAGACTCACCAAGCAATGTCGAAACAGCAGAATGCTAAGCAGCCACAGGCAAACAAAGACAACGAGAGGCAAAGACAGAACGCAGAGTTCAAGGACGGAAGGCTGTGACGTTACCAGGGAGTCAATAAGAGGCGTGAGTCAAGAACAAGCAAGGCTGGCAACAGATGATCAGTCCAAGGGTAAGTGCTGGTGAGTTATGCGTAACGCAGAGGAACAATCTGGCTCAGAGCAGTGAGAGAGTGGCGCTTATATAGTGGAGAGACCAGGTGCAGCTAGCTGAGCTTGATTGCAGGGGAGCAGAGCAGGTGTGTGTGATTGGCTGGAGAGTGAGCCAGTGATCTGGAGCTGCATTCAGAGTTGCCAACAGTGAGCAGGCTGCATTCAAGATCCAAACTACAAGTTTTGAAATTAGCTGAGATCACCAGACCTTTCTCCAGGATAAATGAACCTCTAGCATACCTCACCCAAATCTCAGATGAAAGGGGAGTTGGATTGTGGGTAATGTGGGTAGTGAGAAAAATGAAGAATGAGTGCAGTGAAAAAGATGAAGTCTGGCTCTGCTACATCGATTGTGATTCTTCTTTTTAAACCATCATAACTTTATGTTACAGTATGTTGTGTTCCGAGCCAATACCCTCTCTTGGAGACACTTTGCCTTAAGACGATTGATGACCAGGGGTGGACTGGGACAAAAAAATCAGCCCTGGCATTTTTGGCCCAGACCGGCCCACTACATAATTGGTTGACACCACCTTCAAGGACAGCATTCTTGCACCCCCCTTCCACCCACCTCTTTACAAGGTTAAACGTAGAGTAAGAGCCTAAAGAAACCAAAGATTTACCAGCTTGGTTGTTGGAACTTCTTTCAGACTACAGAGTCCTGTAGTCGGTGGATTTGGTGGCAGCTCAAATCGCCTGAGGGAGGCTCGACACTGAGTTCAAGAGTCTCGCCTGGTCTAACTTGGCAGCACTGAGACTCTTCCAGCCCTGTGTAACTCAAGTATAAGTAATTCAGCGATAACTCAAATTCATCTCAAGACAAATCAGTTCAATCGAGCATCAAATGATTAAACTGAACATGCCTATCCCAAGGAGATTGTTACCTTTTAGTGTTGAAGCATTGCAGTTGGTGTTAAGAGAGGATACCAACACGAGGAATTTGAATGCAAAGTGTAGAATCTGTTTTTATTCAAGGCTTAATAAATCTTATGTGAATGTTAAAGTCCTCTTTACGAAAAGTAAAAGGCTTCTAATAAAGCTCCACCAACTAGCTTATTGTATTCAAACCCCTTCTTCAACCCTTTCTCTCCCTCTAGTGAGAAAAGTGAAAAGGGAGACCAAAGCCCTTTCTCCTTTTTTGTGCTTCAGTTTTATACATGAGGTGCACTAAGAAATATTATGTTGTAATATTTTTCATTGTGGTCCAACATAAGGCACTGCATTACGTTTCAGCTCATCAATATCCAGTGTGCAGCATGTGATAAGATATGTAACATTGCTAACAAGCTGCTGTGTAGAAAACCAGAACCGTTTTTGATCACATGAGGTTTTAGGTCACAATGCTTTGATATAGACCTGCAATTTTGCGCAATGAAAAATAGGATGGTTTGCAGAATAAGAGAAACACAGTTAAACCATTTTTGCATGCTCAACAAGTGCATCAGTTAAGTAGGTTACTCTTGTAAGATATAATAAAATTCTGTTCACATACTGTGTTTCCACTATACATGTTAAGTGCATTTGTGCTCCCCAAAGGATGAAGCATCACTTACAATAACATGTCAGCTTTTCTCGCAGAGTTTCTTAGGGATTGCCATTAAATTAGCCCTGCAAATTCATACTTTAAAGAGGATAAACCATTTTGATTTTAGCTATGATAAATATGTCAAGCAACATCTCTCTCAGGACAAGCCTTTTTATGTTTTTATCCCTGCTGCTGGTAATTATCCCCAGAAATGTACATCACGGCCTCTCGGGATGGCTGAGAGGGGTTTAGACTTAAGACTTCTGTTTCTGCTGCAAATTTGACTTATTGAGGAAGTTCTCCTTTTGTATTTGTAGTGTTCTGTAGAGCTCTCTACAGCTTTCACAGGGTTTCAAAATAACATACAACCATTCATGTTGGAGCTAAACCAGACAGCAGTGCATGCAACTTTTATGGACCCAATGTTTTGCTTTGTTTTTCTACATGTTAGAAATAATTTTTTTTCATTCATTCATACAATATAAGAAACAAGACCATATAATAGACAATAGTACCTGCCAAATGATTTAAGTTAAATGTGAATACAAAATAACGCAGCTCTTTGTTTCATACTAAGTGATGATCTGCAGCACTATCCACCTGTTTTGATTAATTATGTCAGTATACATTCTATTAAACCTTGAACAAAAATTGTATATTTTTCATCTCTTCTCAAGGTGTCGGCCTTCAGTGTCTTTTAATCGAGATTTTAAGTCGTATTTGTTGTGTTAAAGAGCTGTAACAAAAGATGAACACGAAGTTTCTTTTCATTTCCTCGTATTGTTTGTGTTTTGTTTCCATTATTGCTTTCCTTTGAAAAATGGGGTCACTATCCATTTCCTTGTTGCTCTTGCTCAAATGAGAAACACGTCACAGAAAACAGTAAAATTAGGCCAATAACTGCATGTAGGAGACTTGAACACAGCCAAAGAACGTCTTATTTGTGAATATAATTTATTGGAATCTTTAATTCAAAAGTACAGTATGTGAAAAACAACCTGTACATATTTAAACCTTTGCACACAGTCATTTATGTAAGTGTAGATCAGTTTAATTTAACATTTATGTGCCTTTGACCCAAAAAAACACCAGTGAGAGAAAGTCACACATTAAACTATCCTCCTGACACACACAGAACAATAGATTTGTGCTCTGTTGACAACCAGCAATACTTCAGCACTGGCTGATTGATTTTTCCCTTTTTCCAGTAGCTAACCATCACTTTAAATCCACCCACCAGACCATCTTCATTCCTCATGCATCTTTGAGAATTGTTGCTCCAGATACTGAAACACAGAAGCAGCTTCCTCTGTGTGATAATAAAGCACTGTTATTCCTCCACCTCACCTTTGGTGGAAACAATCACAAAATTTCACGATTGTGTGAAAAGTGATTGTTTACAGATTTGCGTACTTATTCACTGAAAATTCAGCTCTGATGTGAGGTGTTTCTCTCTGGAGCAATAAAAAAAACAAGACTTGAGCTTAAGGGTTATTATACTATTCTTGGGGGAATGTATGGTGTCCTTTGCAAATGCAAGATACAAAGGCATGTGTATGAATATTTAAATATTAAAGCTTGCAAGAGAAGTTGAAATCCTGCTAATTTTCTCGTCTCCACTCACCGAGCCAATCTGCAAGAAGTCGGTGTGGGTATCAAAAAATATTCATTTTGAAAAGTCATTCAGAAAGTGTTTTCAGACACCGTCTCCCCAGTCCCGATGTAGAAAAAGGTTTGTTCTGTTTAGTGATTTCCTATCACACATTGTCAAACAGGCCTCATTTCTTTAGTGACTGTTTATTATAAAGAAAATTGAGATGGTCCGAAGTTGTTTTTGGTCCTTAGCAGTTCTGGTGAAGTTTTGTTTTTGTTTTTGTTTTTTGTCTGGGGATGATGCCAGCAGGAATCAATATATTGTAATAGCATTAGCAAGGTTAGTGCAATTTACCCTCTGGGAAAGATAAATATCTGTGCCTCATTTCATGTCCATCCAGTGGCACCTAAGATATTTTACTTAGAACCAAAAACTGAGAGCTATGGAAGAAAGTCGAGATTCAGAAAGACTAAGATTAATCATCCTGGAACTACAAATTAACCTCTTTTCATCTAAACATTATAAAAGTCTCTCACCAATGTGGTGCACCAGGCTTCTGACCGACAAAACAATGCTAGCATGAGTAAAAACTCAGAGTAACACAGTGAATAAACCTGCAGAAAATACAGAAAGCATCTAAATGCAAAAATACAGTCAATGGCAACCCAACCATCCAGAAAAGTGCTGACATTCTGCAAACCTCAGCTGACACTTTACGTTTGTTCAATTTCAGTGTTGTGACTTAACAAAGTATGGTTGGGTTTAGGCAAATTTTGTTGGCTAGGGTTAGAAAAACATTAGGTGTTGACTTTTTGTGGTCAAAATTTGGTTGGAAAATGTCTTATTAAAAATTACCCGTATCAATTTTAACCTTTCTGTGGTTTGCAGAAACTTAACACAGCAGCATTTTATTTTAACGGCTGGGCTGCTTTTGAAGTGTGTTCAATTCATGTTAACTCGCTCGCTGCAAACTTTATTCAACCGCAGGTAACAAGTATCAGAAAAGAGAGAAAGAAAAACGTCTTTGTGTGATGATAATTTGAAGTCACAGAGTGGATGTGAACAGAGCAGCTCTACCGGTGAGAAGTCTTTCAAGAGAGCAGGACAGAATGACCCTGTGAAAGAATAAACCCTCATTAAGTCCTTGGTAGGGATTATCACTCTTCAGCTGCAGACTGACTGAGACCCATAAAGAGCTTTAGAGCATCATTTCCTGCAATCCATTTACTCTTACACATCTCCTCTTCTGTAGGACACCACACATTATGCTGCCTGATTATTCCTGGTTGTGCCTGCCTACAGTCAGTCTACATCTTTATTCGTCCTCCACATTTAGAGAACCCATCCTTCCTTCCCCTGTCTGCCCCCTAGCTTTCTTCTATTCTGTCATACTCTTCAACCTCTCACCTCACCTTCTCTCTTTCTCTCTCTTCAGCGTTCAGCCTTGTTCATTCCCTCTGCCTCCCTCAACATCACCTCTGCTTTTTCTTTGCCTCCCTCAACATCACCTCTGCTTTTTCTTTGCTTCTCTCTTTCCTCTCCACAAACAACTCGTTCCTTTGCCTCAGATATTTCTCCTGTACAGCAACGAGCCACCTGCCCACACACTTTTCCCCTCTCTGTCTATCTTATTCTGTTATGTGTGACCTCTCTCTCTCTTTTTTCCCCTCTCACTCCCTCGTTCTTTCCCATCCTCCCATCCTTCTCTCTCTGAATATTTCATGATCTGGTGGCACAGTGCTGAGGTGAGGAGCCTTCCTCTGTCTAGAGCTTGCACAGCACAAATATTTACTCCCCGATCTGAGCTTAGTGGAATGTTAGGATGGACTAACAGAGAGAGTGTGTGTGTGTGTGTGTGTGTGTGTGTGTGTGTGTGTGTGCGAGCGTGCGTGATATAAGTAACAGTGATTACATGTGACATAGGCCCTAGAGGGGAAAGCAGGTCTTTGGTCTCTTCCTACATTGAAGTTACTGTTCCATAATACTCTCTGAAGTCTTCGATAGATACAGTAGACAGTAGACAGACAGACAAACAGACACATAGATAGATAGATAGATAGATATGTGTAAAAGAAGGGAAAGGAGATAAAATGGAGGACAACAGCAAAAAATGTGGGAGAAGAAGTGGGAATCTCACTGTGCCTGTGCATTGACAAATGTCTGTTCTGTTTTGGCTGGCGAGAATGGAGCTCAATTGCAGGTCTGGAGGAACATCAAAACACAATTAAGGGCTGACATTGAACTGGTCATGCAGAAGAGTGAGGACAGGGGAAGAGGAAGCGGAGTTAGAGGGAGATCGAGGAAAGCTCAGTGAAGAGAGAGGGACAAGAAAGTGAAATATTTGGAAAAGCAGACACAGAACCGCAGACATAATTGCATTTTATTGGATATGATTGCTGAAAAAGTGGGAAGAAAAGTGAAAGAAAGGTATAGAAAACACAGTTATTTAGAAGGTGTGATAACAGAAGAGAAGAGTTTTTTTGTTTTTTTTTTACTGAATAGTCCTGTGCATCACAAGAACAGCCATTTCTT
>JAQFJA010000001.1:11273230-11285199 GCA_029874485.1 Naso brachycentron
GAGCAAAAGGGCAGCATATAAAAATAACCATATAAATGCATCCAATAATGATGCTCGTGTCTATGTTCATGCAGAGTAGTTGGATGAAACAAGTGTGAGGCACTTGTAGCTTTCTTATTTCAGCCATCATATCACTGACAGCTCGCTCAGAACTAAAATACCCTATATGTTTGGAGGAAGGGAATAAGGTTTTTCCACACCTAACTGCCTTCACAAGAGCATACTTTGTTCAAAAGGTAAAAGGATTGTTGTGCGTTATTGTCTATAGTCACTTTCAAAACACCATCGGCTTCTGGTCTGAGCAATCGCGGTCTGATGAAAAGCTCCAACGTTGCCATGAAATAGTCTCCTTTTCACTCAGGCATGACAGAGGAACAGTCCACTCAGGTAATGAGCAGCCGTATGAGATGATACTGCCAACTCAATCACACTAACAGGGTGGCGTGATGACAGATGAAAGATTACTTGTAGAGCACTTAATTCAGAATGGGACAGTGCAGGGAGGGAGCAGCAAGAATGAATAAAGAGAAAGTGTTAATTATATCATAACTGCTGTTCTGGGTTATTAAATTAATCTCTTAGACAGGGAACTTTTAGCCTCCTGTTGAGTATGTCACATCCCCAAACATTTGCAGTAGTGTTACAGCACTTGGATATTTCAAAACAAACACAGGCCCATAAACCGGTAATGGGTGTTCAGATAGAAACTTTTAAAAAATTCAGTGATGACTTAAGTCAGGAGGTAATCAAAATTTAATGAGTGCAATGTGATTTAATGTGGCTTGGAAGACGGAGATTGTGTATGTGAGCATCTGTGATGCTAAGGCGTGTACTGTCCTCTGTCTCTCTCTCGCTCTCTCTCCAACCAACACTCAAACAGTATTTATACATTAAAGCTCAGTTCACAAAAAAGCACACCATGAGCACACACTCACAGAATAAACTGCGAATTCATTTTCAATGGCACAATGTTATTAGAATTCCACAGTTTTATGGCATTATCAATTCTATTATACAATATTAACAGTGTTATTAATGTGAAGCACTTAAAATGTTCAGTCAATGTTATCTGATTTTACAATTGCAGTGTCAGTAGTTTCCAGAGTTGCCATAAAAATCAATAATAAATAAGAAAATAATAAATTAAAAGAGAGTTGGTTGCAAAGGCTGAAAGAAAACACATCCAGCAGTTACAGGGCAACATGATCATTACTTTAAAATGCTGTTTCTGGCCACCAGGTATGTCTAACAGAAGCTCTCTTTTAGCTCTGTTTTGATCTCTACCAGCTCCAGAGGAAAATATCTGGCTCTTTTGCATGTTTTCAGTGTCGACTGCAGCCAAAATCAAAGCTATAGGAGCAATAAAGGTGCAGATAGAGAGATAAATAATCAACTGAAACTCCAGGAAGCTCCATGAAACTGAGGGCAGCTGCACATTGAGGTGAAATTTCTTACATTTTCACTTTTTTTTAACATTGCATAAATTAATTGTTTTATCAAGCGCAAAGTCGCAATAGCTGCAAGTGCAGCTGTCTTTCTGCAAACACTTTCGTGTTAATTTATTGTGTAGTATTGTGCAACAAATGCACAACCCTTAAAAGTGTGTTACATTGTGTTGGAATGTTCATTTTGCACAAATGTAAAAAGTAGTTTAATTGTGTTTAGTATATTAAAGTGTATTGTTGGGATGCAAAAAACTGTGTACTTGTTTGAATTTTAAATCTTTTACTGTATATTTGGTAAGAAAGAAAGTGAAGAAATAAAAATTACTGTCTGCAATGATGCATTCCACAAGAATCTCCAGTCTACAATGGTTGAAGAGTTATGGGAGGGGCGGGGCTTAAGTGTTTGAATGGAGCAAGCCATGGCCAATGAAAGTGTGTGTGTGTTTCTATAGTTTGGCCATGTTACATGCATCTGTTTAGGGGTTATGTGCCTACTTGTTACAGGCCACTCCCACTGCCACGCCCCATTTTTGCTAGTTGGCCCGAACAGTTAATCAGCTCTGTTGACTCATGACCAACCTTTTCACTAAATCTTGTGGTTAAGGTGGTATAGTCATGCCCATTGTCACATCCCCTTTTAGCCAGTTGGCATGAACACGAGCACACACCTTCACACGCACACACACACTTGACCTCCATGCCAAATTACAGCCTCCCACAGCAAAAACTGTGCCCACCAAAGAGTGGGGAATTTAATGGACCAACTGCATGACCAACAGAGCGACGGACAGAGACCTGGAGAGAGGCTGCTAGTCGTGGCTAAAAATATTCTATTATTAAAGTCAGTTGAAAAGAATGTAGTTAAATGGAGATCACTGTTTAGCAAGAATGATGTAAGAGATATTCTTTCTTTGTCTTCATGTCATTTTACTCATTACATTCCATTATATTTCTGGGAGCAACAGCATTTCTCTGAAAAAATCACAATCTTCTAAATGCAGTGAGTGAAGAGTTACTATAAATATATGACTGCTAAGTGGATATTCTTTTTCACAATTATTATTGTAAATATATTACATATTTTGTGCATTTGTGATTCATTCAACTTGATATAATTGTTTTTATGGGACGCAGTGGTAAACAAATAGTAGAGTGAGTGCATAAGATGTACTGAAATGGAGAAATGTAATGTTTATCTTTTGTTTCTACTGCTTGTGTAAAAAAAAATGTATACACCAGTTCCATGAGATAGTTTGCATCTTTACACCCCACAGGCAGCGAAATCCCAGCCAAGGAAATGTGTATGTTTAGCCATTTGTTTCCACATATCTCTTCAGCACAGGAGGATATTATTTCCTCCTTCTAATCCGAGACAAAAACATGGGTCCCCAGGTCTTGCCGGGCTGAGGAACAACTAAAATACCGAGTCTGTGGCGATAAGATGATACATTGCTATTCTGTGGCTGCAGGGAAGCCTTGTGAAGTGTCTCTCCTCCATGACCAGGGTGAGCGGGGCTAAATGCAAAGTATTTTGATAAAGGAACAGCAATCTCCTCCCACAGGTCTTCAGGTTCAGCCTCGGGATGATCATTCAGCACCGTCTCAACCACAGTGTAGTTCTCGGAGCTGGACAGCGTGCAAGTTGAATAGACGACGACTCCCCCTGGACACACCGCTGACAGTGCAGACCTGCAGGGAGAAAACAAAAGCTGCATTTTGTTACCAGGGACGACAGCAGCATTTCAAACACTGCAGCAAGGCAGGATAATGTAAAGTTTCATGCTAATTGTCAATCCACCAAATAATTAGCTTTTTTTGTAATTTGACCACATATGATACAGCCTCCATGGAACTCTCTTAAGTCATTTTCTTTTGCTTTGAAAATGCATGTGGTTGAGAGCTGATTGCCAGACCTTTATTCCTGAAAAAATACATTATTTGCCTGTCAGTCTAATGGAATTCCACAGCTTGTAATCGGAACTAATTTGAGCTCTTTTTCATATCGTGTTTGAATAATTGTGTGTGTTACTTAAAACATAAAAATATTTCAGAAAATCTGAATCAAAACATTGGGACTATTTTCTTACCAATTCAACTTAATTTCAATGTTTGGACAGATTGCAGACATTTCTTTAGTTAGGGGATGAGGCTTACTTAAGTAGTTGAACTTGGAGCGCAGGCAGCCTGCCTCTTTCCTTTAGTCTCTGTTCCCCCTGGTGGCTGCTGCCAGAATACAACCAGCTCCTGTCATTAGAACATGGAGCATCGACTAAAACCTGCAACAAAGAGCAAGAAATGTGAGGACTCAGTGAAAGAATTCAAGAGTGAGACAGCAGGGAGAGACAGCAAGGGTCAAGAAGTGAAGAAAAAAAGGAGCAAGCTAATGAAAGTAACAGCACTCTGAAAAATCCCGAGACAAGTGAAACATCATAGCCACGGTTGAACATTAAATAAAATGTGAACTCCCTCAGCCCCTTCACACCCTACTGTAGCTTAGAATCTTCCCACATATTTGTCCTCTATGTAAATTCTACAAAGCCAGATCACTACCACCATCTAGCTCGAATCTGTGCAGTCTGTTTGCACTACTCCATTACCTTTCAGTTTTTGTTCACACTGGCTTTCTTCAACCCTTTTATTCTGTGCTTTCTATTATTTTTACATTTTGCTCCATTATCAGTCAGTTTGAGTCCCAGCCATTTGTCTGCCTCTTCTTGGCTCCTGTTTTGAATGGTTTTCTTCTTTTCCACTGGGCTTACCAGCTTTTGTTCAAAGGCTCTCTCTTCTCATTCATTTCTAACCATGGCATTGAAAAAGAAGTGTGACACCTCAATTTGTTGGACAATTCTGCCAAATGCATTTACATGCTGCCATAAACACGACTCTCCCCACCTTGTCATACAGTCCTGCCTCGCTTTGCCCAAAAGACCGGCCGTCCTGTGCAGACACAATCACTCTGCTGTTTAGTGAGAGAGGCAGAAAGGACTCGAGGGTTTTGGCCAGCCGTTCCCGTCTGTGTGGGTCTGGTTCATTACAGCAGAGAAGCGCTGGAACACAACACAGGGCGGCATGACTTATTACCAGCATTCAATGCAAATAGGCTATTCAGAGCAGACTGAAATATTCCCCAGATTCAACTGCAACAACTT
Source organism: Naso brachycentron (assembly GCA_029874485.1). Classification (NCBI taxonomy): domain Eukaryota; kingdom Metazoa; phylum Chordata; class Actinopteri; order Acanthuriformes; family Acanthuridae; genus Naso; species Naso brachycentron. Next base: position 11,277,825 of record JAQFJA010000001.1, read on the forward strand.
ACATTCTAAGTAAGCATTTATTATTAACAACAATATATTCTGGTGTTATTGCCATACACCCTATATCCTGGAAAAAGACGTCTGGTGTAAAGACGTTTGATTTGGGATCATTTATACCTAAAGGGGTACTTTTCTGAATAGCAAACAGCTTTGTATAGTTCCAAAATCGACAATAAATTACGATGAAAGTTGTTTATCTTCCTTCAATCTTCCATGGGCCTCGCTCTACTGCTATCTTCTGTGCCAAAATCTCCTCAGATGACGTCAAATGGCACATTTGATGTCATATGAGGAGATCTGGGCCTGCTTGCTCTGAACTACAACTTCACACTCCAGGTGAGTGAGCACCATGTTTTTTTTGAGAGGAACTTCAGGTTCTGGCAGAACAATACCCCTCGTTATTGAAAACTACGCAATACTAAATTAAAAGGAATGTTCCAACACGATGGATAACAACCTTGGAGACCCAGCAAGTACAGCCGTGGCATGAGTCACTGTCTCCGGCTCTCGGCCCCGCTGTTAGCAGTTTTACAGCTTTATCCCCAGGTGCACAGGCTGAAGCTGCCAGTGTGGCAGTTAACCAGCTTACCGCTCCTTGCATCTACATGGTGATAATATGATGAGCCAAGTGAAAAATGTTTGTCTCTTTCCACGATGCATGGTGGGTCAGAACATAACAACATCCATGTGATTATTTTACAGCTTGTGGAAATAACGTTAACCATGCTACTCTCTGTACACTGATCCACGTTTGCAACCTCTAGTATTTGCGCACATTGAATCCCGGTACATTTAGGCACTGCAAGAACGGCATTGTGAGTAGGACAACCCAGAAAACTCAGCTGTCTTTGTCAACAGAGCACAAACTGAGGAATTTATTGCTTTAACTGACTACAATTATCATTAACAGTGACTGGACATCCACTTGAAAAGTGGTGGAGTTCTCCTTTAAGTATAATCATTAACATTTACAAACCTCACTGTATGAGTGGATAAACAAATGTTAATACTGAGAAGTACAGGTAACACTGTCCAAGATTTTATAACAAAGATATAACTTGACGTATATACTCAGCAGCTAATATGTTATATTATCTGTACTTAGTCATGTACTGCTTGTTATTAAAAAAAACAAAACTAAACAAAATCTACAGCCTTATGCCTGTTCGAATGATACGAACAAAACCAAACACGAGTCTTAAAAGTCCATTTAAATTACTCGTCTTACCTGGGGTGGCACACTGCAGCACGGCTAAGGCTTTGCCTCCAGGAGCAGAGCAAAGATCCAAAACCTTCTCTCCATCTCTGACTTGCAAAGCCAGCACTGGAAGCAGGGAAGCAGCATTCAGGAGATAGTACTGCTTCAGCTGGCCAGGCCTGTGGGCCTGAGAGGGAAATCGGAGTGGATATGGGTGGATGTAACACTGTAATGACGGAAGAGGCAAACTGAGTGAAGGCTCTGATTGAAAGTCCTGACCCGGTGCATGAGAGGTGCTGTCAGGTCGGAGAAGGGAGTCATTAGGGGGGCAACTGGAGATGTAGTGAGTTGGCAATAGAGAGTCATTTCCTGTGTGCTGTTCAGAATTTGACACTGCTGAGGGGCCATTACAAAGCAACGTGGACACATCTGTTTGTGGCAGCAGTGGAGAAAAGCCCTGTGATTGGAGAAGCTGTGTGATGTCTGTCACAGCACTGAAGCGGTTGAGCATGACCCCATACTGCCATGAGTGAGGGTCCAGGAGCACTGCTCTGCAGGAGGAAAGCAATCCCAGTGAAAGATGGGTACACATACTGTCTGTTTGTGAGCTGCAGAAATTATTTCAGATGACATTTACCTCGCAGATGTCCACAAGTCTCCAAGTTCCTGACTGTACTGCTGGTCAAAGTGGTCCAGCACTTCAATACATGAAGATCTTTCCTTTTTGATTCTTCTTGTTGCCTGTTACAAACAGACGGTGGTGAAAGTTTTAGTTAGAAAGAATCATAAATCCTACAGAGGCACATAACTATGCAGAAGCCTTCAGGTGAACTCCAACAGCACTTTGGTTGGTTTTTTGAGGGAATTTGCTTTTGCTGATTGGAAACTGTGAGTCCTATTCACGTTAAATCGTCTGGACCTAAATATCAAGAAAGCATCACCTGTTGTAAAGGTCAATTTAAATGATACTCTAATGTCCACTTCACTGGAAGAGTTCGATGCACATTCTGGCTAAAGGTGAATTTCTGACGTGTGGTGCACTCACTACCCCTGGTGGACATTTAATGTAAAATCTGAGTTTGTAAGAAAGACTGTAGTTTGATTTGTTAATGGAGCTTAAATGGCTAAATGTACATTACAGCAACATAAACCACCACAGATTAAATGATTGCCTGCAACTTACTTTGATGGTCTGGAAGCTAATTAACCATACAGCATTAAAATAGGCTACATCTTTACATTCAATTATGTTCAAAATAGCTTCAATATTTTATTAACATTACAGTTGGGATAATTAGCTCGTTACACTGTACAAGCCAATGCATAAAAAATTAGTGTGTTATAGTGAAGGGACCAAAGGAGTCCTCACTGTTCTTTGATGAATAAATATTGCACTGCCATGTGTTATTGAGCGACCATTGTCAGATATTTTCTGTTATATCATAGTGTACATAACTTAACTGTATATTAGCCAAATTCTTCATAAATTTAGAAAAACATTGTGACAGAAAAAATACTTCACAAGTGAACCCATATTACCCCATCTAGTGGCAAATAACTAAGCTGCTTCCAAACGTCAAACAAAATTTGACTTAACTCTCGGGAACTCCTGGGCCTTTATCAAGCTAATATTTACGAGATGCTTCATCTGAGAAAGTAATAAAGAGATATAGAGGAGTAGAGCATGGCGTTGTAGTTAAATAAAGTAAGCTAAAGTCAGCTGTTAACGTGTTAAACGTAACGTTAACGTTAACTGTTATGTCTAATTAGACAGGAGCTGTGACAGAGCGTGCGGATAATAAAGACTGCCAGATGCCCTTACAACAAGACAATGAGATAGCACATCAATTCCCCAATAAAAAACATTCCCTACTGTTTGTTTACCTTGTTACTGGGGGCTCTTTTTTGCTCGTTTAGTTGTAGAACAGCCCCGGGACCCGTGTGACAGTTGCACCTCCACGACCGCCGCGGAGGTGGCGGCGTTAGCTTTCGAGCTTTAGAGGTAATTATCCTCCATGTTCTGATAAAAGTATGTTTTGAGAAAATGTATTTAGACATTCGATTTTCTAATATTTCTGCATAACGTTTATCTCCCAATATCTTTTAATTATCGACCGTTTTCCATATGCGTCAGGGACGTACGTTACCCAAATTCGTCCTCCCACAACTCTGTCTCTGTTCCTTTAGTTCCACCTGACAAGCGGCGGATTTTTTGTTCCGCAGCGTCAAAACCACCATTAATGTCTCTTATACTCTTCAAACCATTGACTTTAATACCTGTTCACGGGAAAAAGAAGAAATGACACTATTTGTAGAAAGTTATTTTAACTTTACTTTTAGATTTGTGACTTCTGTGAACCCTACAAAAAGTATAGTGTTTGGTTCAAATAGTTCTCTAAGGTCAGAGCCAGGGCTTAAGCTCTTTATAAATAATACACCCATCCAGCAAGTAAAAGAAACCAAGCTAATGGGTATCACTCTATACAATAGATCATCTTGGTCAAAACACATTGACATTATTGTTAAAAGAATGGGCAAGGCATTAGCTGTAGTAAGACGATGCAAAACATATTTAACACCTGATTTAACTAAACTTGTACTAAATACTCTTATTCTCTCACAGCTTGATTACTGTCAGGTAATATGGGCAAATGCTACAAAAAAGATGAGTAAACTCCAACTAGTACAAAATAAGGCTGCACGCCTTGTGTCCGCACGTGTCCAGTGTCCATATGACATCAATGGAAATAGCATGCACCTCTGTCTTAACTGGTTGAGAGTTGAGGACAGGATGACTGCTGCCCTTCTGCTTTCAACATGGAAGTTTTTACATGTCAAAACTCCATTATATCAAAACAGTCAATTAAAACACAATTTAGAATCATATACATATGAAGGCAGGTTTTCTCTTCCCAAGGCAAACACACATTTCCTTAAACGTACAGTAGTATATAGAGCAATGAAAGCATGGAAATCCTTACCACTGAAGATGACTAAATTAACAAAGAAATTGTTTAAAAAGCAAATAAGAAAGCATCTTGGAAAATTATATTAGTAGGATGTCAAGTATTATGGGATTGTAGTTAGGTTGGTTGTTTTCTTTTTTTTTTGTTTGATGCAAAGTATTTTTGGCATGTTTAATGTTGCTATTTGTGTTTTATTTTGTTATCTGTCATCATTTTAATATTTGATGTGTGTTTTCACATGTGCTGATTTTGCGGATCAGGATATTTTTTCTATATCTGAATGTGCGTAAATGTATGTTTAATGTATGTGTTTTAAGTACAGACCCCAGGAAGACTAGCTCTGCTTTAGGGCACAGTTAATGGGGATTCAAGCAAATAAACAATAGATAAACAACACATATTGAATTTTTTGCCTAATTAATAATATTTGATGTTTTTAAACCACTTATTCAACATCTTTGAGGAATGATGTGTCTACCTGGGACGACATCAACCTTTCAATAAAAAAATCCTCATGTTGTCCCTTAAATGGGTTAGAAATACTGAATTTTAAACATCAACCAAATGTCAGTTTAAAAGAAAACGAGTTGTTCTTTTTTTTTTTTTTACAATCATTTAGTTACAGTCTTACTAATTGAGCTATGCAATAAAAATATTGAGAATGTATTGACATTTTGTATTACAGTTTGCATTTTTCTTCTTTCTGTGTCAATAAAATAATAAATATATATCGAAATATAATATATATCGATAAATTCACACACAGTACAACTGGCTTTTGAATCTAAGTCAGCATACATACATACGTACATACATACTGTAAATACAAATAAACAACCCAAGACACCAGCAGAGTTAAATGTTTTACTTCTGTTGTTGGCTGCGTGTTTAACAAAAACATTGATCAAATATACAGTATACTGGTAAAACTAACATTAAAAAATGATTTAGGCTTACCAGATGTTCATATATCAGTGGGTTCGCAATCTTCTAGGAAACACCAGTGAACAAGAATTGGCAGCACAATGAGCTGTAATAGTTGTACCATTCAAGGACGTCTCAAATTTATAATTCTTGTTAACATTGTGACGTTTCCCTCTACGGTAAATGCCAACTGGTTTACATGGCAAACAGGATAAGGAATGCAACCATCAAACAGAAAAGACCCATAGCTTCAGACAGAGCGAAGCCCAAGATGGCGTAAGAGAACAGCTGCTGCTTCAGTGAGGGGTTCCTGTTGAGAGAGACAGAAGCAGCTGAGATGGATTGAAGGTACAAAGTGTTCACAAAGTATAACTGCCAGGCATTTCAGTGAGCAATTCCATCATCTTCTAAGGTGACCCATGACAAATTTAGTACAGATGATCAAATAGTTCTGTCAATAACTGGAGGCCTTTAAGGCAGCACAAACCCTTAAGAATGTTGAATAATTCCTTCAATATATTATGAAAGCCACAGATGTTCATTTTTAGAGACAAAATGAATTAAATTCATATATTAACCATGTAAACAAGTGAAATTGAGTATGCATCTGTTAGTTTCACAGCTGCTATTATTTTTTTTCCTGGCAGTGTATAGACATATGCAACATTCTCTGTTAGGTGGATATAACAAAAGAGTGCTAAAACTGCCTCAGTGTTTCCTTTACCTGGCATATCCAATAATAAGGCTACCGAACACTGTTCCGATTCCAGCACCAGATCCAGCCACTCCCACAGTGGCGGCTCCTGCTCCAATGAACTTCGCGGCAGTGTCAATGTCGCGACTCACAGCACTAGTCTGGAATCCCCGCACCGCCACCTGCTGCTGGGAAGCCACAATACTCTGTGGTGCCAGGAGGGAAGCAGTCTGAAATGCAAAAAACAAGTGCGGCTTGTACAAAACAAAAACCACTGAATATTTTTGAATTACATGTAGAATTTTTTTCTTAAAATTTATCAGTTTTGATTAGTTTCCATATGTTACGTGACGTAAAGAATCCTGTACTGTACGTATCTGACACACAATAGTGCAGTGCAGCCACCTATTTCGGTTTACAGTCAATAAAATGACCAGTTTGGCCATTTCTGTTTATTAAAACAGTTAGTGGTGCTGCTCAGTGTCAGTGACTTGAAAGTCAGGTATGGTTGGGTATATTTTACACATTTATCTGGAATGATTAATACGCTCATACCTACATATAAAGTTCATGTCACAGTGAAACGTCAAACTCTGAATCTATCACAATTATGTTCTCGATAAGGAGTTTTCAAAAAACGATTCAGAAAAAAGCTTAACAAAGAAAGGAAACTTTGCAGACTGACACAGAATCAGCATTGCATTTGTTACAACCATGAAGACTTATTAAGTTAATATTAGCCACATGGGCAAGCCAGCTGAAGAGCGTTGCATGCTACTTCTAACTTTTTATCCTATTTCCTCACTTCGCTGTTGTAGTACTTGGTTGAGACATGAAAACCTGCAAGTGTAAAAATTTACAACCTTGATGGGCAGCTACATGTTATATGCAGCCTTGGAGCCTAATTCTTCTCCTAATTCTTCATCTTAAACCAAACAGCAACACTAAAATGTTCACAAGTACAGGAGTACTGATGAATTACCCTGCAGTAGCTCTAATATGGTGTTTGTTTAAAAAGAAAAATGAAATATGTTAACGTGGATGCTGGGCATGATGATTATTTTTCGTAATAAAAGTATTTGGGGAAAAAATAACCTGCATTAAAATATACCTGGGTTTATTTTTGTATGTGCAGTACAAGGTCATGAGAAAAACAAAGCAGATTAATGGATCTGAAGTAGACAAAGTGCCTCATCTCTTTGAACAGTTATTAGTAAAGCTACTGATGACTCCTTACTGTACCTCTGCTTTCCTGGCATCTGAGACTACTGCTGCAGACAGTGGTCTGTACAGAGCCCGAGATCCAGCACGGACCTGTATACAGGGAAGGAGAGAGAGAAAAAAAAAGACATTTACTTGAGTTGGTCATACTTTGGAGTATTCAACAGCAACAACAGCAATCTACACTGACATCTGTCTGTCTTTAAAATAGATAAGAATCCAACTACCCAGCTCAAGTCAGCATCAAATCATGTGGTTTCACCTGAAGTGTGATTCAAGTAGTGAATGTGGTAAATTATAGCTGCGATCCAACAGGTGCAAGAATGTTTTTTTGTTTTAATAGAGCTCAAACACCTCACTGTTCATTTTTAA
>JAQFJA010000001.1:11300405-11310786 GCA_029874485.1 Naso brachycentron
AGAAAATCCGGAAAAACATTGCTAAAAGGAAAATCCACCCCTGTTCATGTGGATGTCCCATCAATGTTGATGGTAACTGTAGTCAATTAATCACACACACACACACACACACACACACACAAAACAGTACTTGCCGGTTCTCCAAGGTTGTTATCCATCGCATTGAAACATTTCTTTTGTTTATTATTGCATAATTTTCAATTACAAGGGGATTTTGGTCCACCAGAGCCAGAAAATCCTCTCAAAACAAACATGGTGCTGTTTTCACATTATATCCCTAATTGGGATAGACAGAGATAAGTTTGAAAATTGACCCTTTTGTATTTGCTTCAAAAATCAAGACGACTGTGCTTTAACTTCAAAACATAGAGGTAAGTTAGATTAAAGCTCTGGTGTGAATCAAGTTCTTGAATGTTCAACAACTGACTCTGACTGCAGGTCCCAGAGAGAAACTACACAGAGATGTGAACCTAAAATACTTATTAATTGTACTTATTGCAGTTAAAATATGATAAAGAATGGAAGCAAAACTTGAAAAAATGGGGAAGTTTACTCATACCACAAACTCATACCAAAAACTAGCATTTATCTTGTTGTGTTTAGAGTTCAGTGACATTCAGCCTAACTGCATTTTATCTACGCAAATACATACTAATAATGTATTAAGATATGATACAAAATTATACAGTTTCATGTTAATAATACTTCTTTTAAGCAAACAGACATTTTCATACAGCACACACACATACACACACATGCAGTGAAGTCCTGTGTGCTGGTGCTATTTCTGTAGCTCTGGATTTGCCCTTTGTTATGGCTCGGCAGGAGCTGGCTGACTTTCAAGCTTGCTGGTCTCCATCCGGCCCACACTGCTGCTGCTGCTGCTGCTGCTGGTATCCAGAAAGCTTCATAGCAGTGAAAATTGACAATTACCTCCTTGATTTTCTACTTTATTTTCAGGCTGGCCATAACTGATGGCCATGATTACCTTTCTGGTAGGCTGTTCATGTTTTAACTTTTCCATTTTAGCAAGAAATTGAAAATAAAGTAAAGAATACAGTACTCAAATGGTTTAGAAAAGACTGGACATGTTAGATTTAGCAGACAATGCTTGAAATGTCTCACTTATTTATTTATTTCGTCTATTATGTGTTTTCATAAGCACTCGATTTGACTGTTGTCATCACATATTATATGGTGGTTTTTTGTCCATTTGAATTAGTTATTTTCCTCTGCATGACATGTCATATATTTGGGATATTTATGTGTCATTAAACACAGTACAGTGCTATAAAGGTCTTTGTAAAAGAGCTTTATTCTGAGATGAAATTGAAAGAATTATTTTGAAATAAGGTGTTTGTGTGTTATCTGTCCCATTAGGAGCTTCTACTCTGGACCCAGAAATGTGCGGCCGCTACAAGCTCTCAGTGATGGTGAAGGACATGGCTGGAAAGGCAAACGCTTTCTTCACCACTGGCATTGTCACTGTGGAGGTGACTGGAAACACCTGGGCATCACCCGACCCTGTGCGACTCCAGGAGAACCTGCCAGGCCCCTACCCCATTCCCATCTCCCAGGTGAAACACTGTATTTAAACCACTTTTACTTACTTATTTTGTGCCGTTAAAACACGCCACAATTTGGAGTAAGTGCTGAATTTATTATTCAACATTTTCAGCCCTCCACTGTAAACTATCACGTAACAATAAAACAAACTCTGTCGATAACCTGGACTGAGTGAAGTGGCATTGGGTTGCCAGTAGCTGTTTTTAGTGCCTCTCGGGTCCTCCTAAGTGACCAAATGCTGAATTATTGATGCTGTTCAAATGCCATGGATCCTTTCAGGTTACCTCCGGACTGAGTCACCGTAACTCCTATAATCACTCACTCACCCACCAACCACCACCACGCTGAAGGGTATTACACAAATATGACCGCTGAGAGGCAAAATCCACCCGCAAAAATGCACTTCATATATGTTATTTTCATCTTACTGTGCAGCTCATAAAGAAAAATCCAGGACATAATTTATTTTTTTTTACTTTTTGTCATACGTGAACTCTCAATTTCTCATTTGTTACATGACAGTAAAGTCTGTTTAGTCAAATTTATCAATTAACCAATCAACAGAAAATAAATCTGCAGCTTTTGAGCAAAGATGCCAAACATTCTCGGTAACTGCTCCTCAGTTGTGAGCACTTGCTGCTTTTCTTTGTTATTTTCTGTCCTTGTGCTGAAAGTTTTTGAGGTTTGGATGAATTGATTGACTCATTTAGACGTCTGAAAGCATCATCTTGCACTGCAGAAAACTGTGATGTGCATTTTTCACCACTTTCTGGAATATTACAGATTGCAAGATCAGTTGATGGTGAAAAAGACTGAATTACAGCCCTACGTGCCAATAAAGTTTGTTGAAATGAAAATTTCAACAAATGCTATTGCTCTAAGGAAGCTACAACAGTGATTTCATGAGGAAAAAGGCTGGGCTATAGTCTGTAAGCACACAGATTTAGTGACTATTCACTGTGGACTGATTCCAAAAATTGTTAATACTGATAATAACTGATTGTTAAGTAATGCTGTAATGTCGGTTTAGCATAAAAGCTTCCCTCAGGTTCTCATAGCACATCACTGTGTCTGTCCCTGGACTTGTCTAACCTTTCTGTTGTTATAATATCAGCATTATCAGCTACATGTCTATAAATAACTGGAAAGCGCTCAGAGGTTTTATACCACACAGAGAAAAAAAAATCACCCAGTGGTTGTTGTCATTTCTGAGGAATTTTGTTTGCCTGCATGACAAAAAAATAAATAAAATAAAATAAATGAGAACTGTGGAAACAAAGAGGCTTGCAGAGCCAATTCTGAGGCTGAATGTAAAGCTTTGTGCAGGTTCTGAGAGCCGCTGCAGCCAGTAGGTACTTTACAATACCTCCCCCCTCCTCCGCTTATGTCCCACCTCCCCCACACTCGCCCTCAGCCTCTCATCTCTCTTGTTCTAACAGCCCCTTCCACCCACTGAAAACGTGTGGATTCACGAGTGTAGGCACATTAGATTTTTTTTCTTTTTTGTCATCTTTTCAAAGGCCACTTCAAATCTTTTAGTCTTGTCCATTTAATAGCTAATAACCATTGCTGTTTTACAGATCTTGGTGACTTTGAGAGCATAATTCATTTTAATGAAGTTCCAAAATAGCATCTTTTCCTCTAAATGTAAATAGGGCTGTGTGAAAATACTTCACGGAGAAGATTTCCCTCAGTCATGTAGAATGAAAAATGTGTTAAAGGGAAAATCCACCACTTTTCATGTGGATTTCCAATGAACGTTGATGGTAACTGTGGCAATAAACTCCTCAGTTTGTGCTATATTGACAGAGAGAGCTGAGTTAACTGAGTTGCCTTGCTTATACAGCATTCTTGCAGTGCCTAAAAATGCCAGGATGCGTTGCACCACAAAAAAGCGGTACCTGCCCAGTCTGCAAGGTTGTTATCAGTAACATCGGAACATTTCTTTTATTTAATATTATGTAGTTTTGAATAACGAGGGGTTTTTGGTCCACCAGAGCCAGAAAATCCTTTCTGGAGTGTGAGGGGAAAGGTGAGGGGTAGACAGTTTGTAACTCTCTCTAGAACCAGTGACGTCAGTGGTTCCAGGAAGAACAAGGGATTTTGAAGCTGCGTCTCAAAGACACAGAGAGCACTGAAAAAAGTATTGTGGGGTTTCACATTATATCAGTAACTTGGATAGAAATAAGGTTGAAAGTAGGCAGTGTTGCCCTTTAAAAGAATGAGAAATGAAGCTTCCAACACTTGACCGTCCACACAAAAATACTTATAGTTACTGTGTCCTATTTATTCCCATGCAGAACTAAATCACACAAAACTGGATTAGTTCAGCGAGGATGTTTACTTTGGGGAAGCCTTATTTCTCCCACGTTGGATGATTGTACTGCTGTGCTCAGTGGGCGGAGGGACTAACCGCTGTTATGACACACACACAGATTCATGTTCAAGGACCCACTTTATGGATCCCATCTCCCCTGCTGTCTCAGATCAATGTAGCACTCATGTCCACATCCACTCATCTGTAACAAATGTCAACTCTTACTCGTGCTGACATTGTCCACACGTGACGACATTTTAACAGACTCTAAAATTAATCTCCTGCTTAGAGTGCTTAATTCATTTTTGCCACCTTCTGTATTAAAAAGTCAGCTATAAAACTAAATCCAGATTGCTGTTGTGATCAATTTGACTGATTCTGCAATAAGATTCAAACGAGCTCTGGCTGTAATTTTAAATATGAAATCCAGGCATTTGTTATCGGTACTTTGGCGTCATTGGGGCTTGGAAGGTTAATTTCAATCCGTTATCTATTTCATGTTTCTGATTGCCTGCCTAAAACTTTGATTATGTAATGCAATCAGTAGAACTACTTGAACTCAGTAATGCAATCTATTGAGACTTTGGAGTGGAAGAGCCTCAGAGCCTGTGAATGAGTGAGTCAAGGCTCTTTGCTGTATTGAATTGCCAAGTTTCACAGTCAAATGAAATCGGATTATTTGGTTCAGAATAAATTGAAGCTTTGTTATAATCAGTGTTCAATATTACAAATGATTCTTGCATCAACGTGTGGCTGTGGTTAACATTAGTCATCAGGGGTGATCACATGATGGTGTCAATAACACACACATACAAGGTGTTTTTTGGCTTGTCATAATAAAAAAAAAATAGTTTAGACTTTTAAAGATTGAGCACTTAAATGGTATCTGTTGCAACTGTGTCTAATATTAAATTTAATAAGATAGTTTGATTTTAAATAAGAGAAATACCCTAACACTGTAGAGCACTGAAGCTGCTGTAATGAATGTTTTTGTGTTATATTTTTATGTTAAGAGTTTATCAAAATTATCAGCTGACTGAGTTCTCCTAAACTCTTCTGAGCCAATTAGCTTCTTTTAGCTCATTAGCTCAAAAATCTCACTGCATTCCAGTACTTGACACCAGACATGAAAGCCACAATATGTAACTTTGAGAGCGATTCGCAGCTTTAAAAAAACAAAAGTCAATGATGCAAGTTAATACGTTGCACAAAACAGCAATTTTAGGAACGACCAGGTCATATTTTATGGAAAAAATGTCCTCTGGTTTTCCCTCTGATGTCCTACAACTGCTCTGTCTGTCTGCAGCCTTTTATTTAGTGAAGCGGTCCCCAACAACTACCAGCTGCTGCAGCTGCAGCTTCAGTCTGCAGGCAGCCTTCATGCTGCTTTCAGGAACCTCCGTGAATCCCAGAGTTGAGGCGGAGCAGTCGTAAGACATCAGAGGGAAAACCAGAGGACATTTTCTCCATAAAATATGATCCATTTTTACTAAAATTGCTGTTTTTTGTGATGTATTAATGTGCACTGTTTAGTTTTGTTTTCAACGCCGTGGGTTGTGATAAAGGTTCATATTGCAGCTTTAAAAGTTAGCAGCCAGCTGGTTAGAAAAATGTTGCATTTAGCAGCTAAAGAACCAGATAGTTCCTTCAGGAGTCGGTTGAGACCAAACTGAGCTTAACTTTAAATTGCCATACATTATAATTGCATACGTCATCTGCTTAAGTCAGCATCAACTAATAGATTTGGATTCTATTAATTTTACAAATAATAAGAATTTCTTTGTTTCCTCCAGGAAATGCATCATTAACCTATCAATATTGATAGGGCTTCAACCAATGCTAATTTAGGCTACACTGAGAGTTCATCTGTCTTTTTTTTTTTCTTTTTAAATAAAAATACCCATTTTAATTTCCCAGGAGCCATATGACATATTTACATTGTTTGTTTTGTCACACCAGCCCTTAAAAACCTAAAGATGTTTGGCATTTTTCCACGAAACAGTTGAAAATAGGTGCAAATAAATTCATTTTCTGTTGATCAACAATCTCTTTCAGCTCTGATATTTTGCTGTTTATGTGTTTAATGCAGAGTTTCACACTCTTGTGAAAGTTAAAGTTTTTGGCACAACTTCACCTGATTCCAAGGTGCACTGAGAAAGAAAATGGTCTGTTAGAGGTCAAAACTAACATAGTTCGTGTACTGTAGTATATAAAACAACTTTATCGTTAGGCCAAGGTGCATCAGCTTGTGGCCTCCATCAGGGTCAATAAGAAGCACATTTCAAACAGCGTGGCTGTTTCTAGTGTCATATTTAGCAACTGATTACTCTCTCGTCCACAGGGTCCTTGAGAAAAAGCACGCAGACATGAGGTGCTTGTGAAGCAGACAGAATGTGCTCTGCAAAAAGAGATCGTCAGTATTTCATTTGATTTTATTTATTATTACCTCAGCTTTTTCGCCGGGTAGGAAAAAAGTTGTAAGAGCTTGTACTCCTGTGTTTGAAATACCTGAAAAAAATGTCATTTAATATGTAATTTTTGTGTTGGATAGAAAGCTGAAGTTAAAGAACCTAAACATGACATGGGTGAGCTGTTATGTAAGGGGAACACTTACCTTTTGTTGTTGGTATTCGGGAAAGAGGTTGTGTTTTACTTTCTCTTCTCTTACTTCGCAGTGTTTTAAACTCTGTTGTTTGGAACTTATTTCTGCCTTTTTCACTGATTGCTTGTAAACTTGCAGACCTTAGAAATTGACCTGCTCCACTGCAAGTAAACAGCATTTATCGCTTTTGAAACAGGCATCTGCTAAAAGCCCTGTGTTATTGAAAGAACATCTGAAAGAACTAGTGCATCTCCAGGGCCTATAAGTGTTCAGTGTCCCCGGTTGCACTTCAGTTTGCTGCTCACTCAGTCATTCAAGGATTGACTGACTGAATTCACCCAGCATGCACCCAAAAATTTGCAATCTCCCACCTCCAAGATAAACTGACAGGCCACTTTGAATCCATGGAGAACTCACAGAGGTAGACTTATATGAAGGCTACTCAATGCCTTAAATGTGATAATGTCAGTCTGTCTTATCAATCAGTCTTTATTTTTGAATTACAGGTCAATTTCATTTTAACTAAATACATTTTGTCATACAGTAACTAGTATTTGGTAATTTGTAAAAAAAATAAAATAAATTTTAAAAATCTCTGTCCACAAGCTCAAACACTGACAGAGGCAAAACACATGACTTCATCGATGTTTTGTATATAAATTTACACAACGCCATCCCTGACCATTAATCAACTCTTTAAACATATCTCCTTGAAGTTCTGAGGTTTAGAAGCACACCATAACACTGAAAGCAGACAGCTGTCTGAAGAGGCTTTGTGTATACATAAGCATAGTGTTTGGGCAGCCATCTCCAAAACAAGGGAGGAGTGTGTGACAGCATGTTGAGGAGACGCACATGCCCTGGGTGTGCATCAGCTGTGCTGCGGCTGGGCCCCTCTCCTTGTTGGGTGCTGTTTGATGACTACTACAACCATTTCAGCCCCACTGCACAGCCCTCTGTCAAGGGCTGTAAAGCACAGTGGAAAATCCCCTTCAGCCAGGTTTGGCTGTGCTCTCTGTTCCACATCATTGTCAGTACATTTGGTTTGCTCCTAATCATGTAAATAAACGGTCACTTGGCTTTGTACTTACACATCATGCGTGTGCTGCTGAACAGCTTTCAAGGTTTATACTGCATGATGTTTTTATTGTTGCACCTACGGACAAAGAAACAACTTTTTACCACTTTTGTATCGTAGAACTATAAGATAAAGCTTAATCGTGTTTTAGTTCTGCACATTTACATATATTACATTTTGTATTAAAAGGAGAATTTTTGTTGTTTGTATGGTTTTGTAGGTCAAATGGAGTGGAAGTCAGGCAGAGTACAGTCTGGAAGGAGAGTTTCCAGAGATGCTCTTCACCATCAGCAGAGAAGGAGTCATTTATCTCAACGCCCCACTGGACAGAGAGACACAAGACCAGGTCTGTATAACTGCCAGCTAAATGTCTCCAGCACCTAAGAATAAACCTCAGTTAATGTCAATGAAATTTAAAAGCTCATTGCGTTCTGGTTTTCACAAGATTCTCTTTACTAAAACCAACAAAATCGCACGTATTATGTTGTGACAGTAATAAGCATTTTAATATGTTGCTAATTAGAAGAAAACTCCTTATTTACGTCCTAATTATCTTTTAATGAAACTGACATTTTGCAACAACGCTGAAGAGAAAAAAAGTCTATTTTTTATTTGAATGGACTTATTTAATGAAACTAAAGGCTGGAAAGCTACGGCTAAACTAAAGCTACGTTCTCTGAACAAATCCTGCCGTGGCAAAAGTAATTACTGTTTTATGACAGGAACTTCAAAGCTATAAGCTTCATTTCAAATCTTGGTCACCTCAGGCTAAGAGGAGGATCATTATTCCTTGTAGGATTACAAATTAAAGATAATTTGCAGATTACTCCTGAGAGCAATGATGGCTCACTAAGCCGCATCCTTTGCACAAATGTGTGCTGCAGCACACATACAGCAGACATTGAGATCTATTGTTTTTAAGTACTTGAAGCATGCTCAGAAGAAAAATAGGGAAATATCATAAAGACATATAAAGTTTGTGTCTGTTTTGTAATCCCTTGTAACTGCAAGGATCGAGATGCATATTTATTATCAGTCCAAAAATGATGATAATCTGTGGACGTGTTAAAGAGCCATTAAAAGCCAGAAGTCACTTGTCTGAACACATCTCAATCAATCAGTCTGTTTTAATGACTGATGGTGCTGATGGAGCTTTTTCACATCTTTAGCTTTGTACGACCACCTGCCATCCATCCATCCATCCTTCCTTCCTTCCTTACTCCCCTCCTTCCATCAATTTATCATTCAGTTCGATTATTCATCCTTTCTTCTATTCATTCACCCACTCTTTCGTCATCCATCCATCCATCCATCTATTTGATTATCCATCCATCCATCCATCCATCATTTTCTGTATCAACTTACTGATATGGCAGGATTCTAACCAATCACACCCTTGCAGGACCAGATTTTCATATTCTGGCAAAAACAAAAAAACAAACAAACAAATAAAAAAAACAAACAGACAAAAAAACCACAATTTTTTTATTTCTTTCTGCCTTCAGTTCCAGATCAGCATTGTGGTTGAGCGCCCAGATGGCAGAGAGATTGCCAAGCCTGTTGAGTTGAGGGTGATGGTGGGCGACGCCAATGATAACAGGCCCACCTTCCCACAGGCACAGTACCACACTGTTGTCAAGGAACTGGCTGCTCGAGGTAACAGACAGCTTTTTATATATTTACGCAGCCTAAAGAATATTTTGCAAATGTTTTGTCTGGAAAGAACTGGGAAACAGCTGTCAAAAAAACTATTACACATAGTCTCAGCACTTTTTTCTAAAATTTCTCATTACTGATGATTTTAGGGATTATCATAAAGCAACACAGTGATACCTCTGAATAATACTTTGTCACATTTACACTATAGAAATATTGTTTCACAAGAAGGTGGAGCAACCCATGGCTGAAAGGGATGTTGCAGTGATGAAAGGGCTTTGAGTGCCAGAAACCCTCTGTGAAAGCAGATTGGGATTTTTGCCAGGACACGAGGGGAAAGCACGCTCACATCTACCCATGCTCATAAAAAGCACATGGTGTGTTGTGACAGGGCATAAAAGCTTTTTTGTTGATGCTTTAAAACAGTTTGATTCTTGGAAATGAATTAGAGGACAATCTGTTAATCTAAATGGGATCAGTGAGATAGGATTAAATGAAAAGGGATTGTTTAATTCTTCCTCCCATCTACTCCTACTCAGTGTGCTATAACTGGAACTTACTGCAGCTGGAAAAATATTTTCAGGCCTTTAAGTTGTGTTACAGGGACTCAGAAAACCTGTGTGGGTGTGTCTTAATCATTAAATGTTGATTGATATTCTAATTAAAAAAAGAAAAAAAGAAAAAACAAGAAAACTGGACAATCAAAATTTTTGGAGGAAAGTTTGAAATTGAATGTTTTAACCTTTATGTTTTTTTACTGGTAAATCTTCCTCCAGGGACAGAAATCCTGACAGTGCAGGCAGCCGATAATGACGATCCCAAGACGGACAATGTGCGGATTTTCTACCGTTTAGTCGGACAAATTCCAGAGAGTCCTCGCGCTCTGTTCCGAGTGGACCGTGACTCAGGAGTCATCTCTGTCCAAGCAGACAGTATGGAGGGCACAGCTCCTCAGTACACCCTCACCATCACTGCAGAGGACGCCAAAGGTGACTTTGATCAATGTAAAATAAAATCTTCCTCATATTGTGATTCTTTTTTAACATTCAGCAACCTCACGTTTTCTCATAAAAGTGTGGAAATGCTATTTTTACTGTGTCATGCCTCTTTAAGGAACACAGAGCTGGTACTGGTATTTCCTGTTGCTGAAGGAGGACATTAC
>JAQFJA010000001.1:11318864-11334104 GCA_029874485.1 Naso brachycentron
ACTGGACCTTTATTTAGTTCCCGCTCTTTGCTATGCAATTCACATGGTTTAGGCTATATCTCATCTTTTACAAGTTTTACCAAACTCCTGTAAACACTGTAGGAAGTTTAAATTTGTTACCTGTTGAAATGCCACGTGTGTTTAATATCATGTGTGTATATGTTTTCACAGGTCCTGGACTTTGAGCGTGAGAGTGAGTACATCCTCGTGCTCAGCGCTCAGAACCCGGTGGCTCTGGTCCGTGGTCGATACGGACCTGCATCCACGGCAACCGTCTCCATCTACGTGGATGATGTGAATGAAGGTCCGATCCTGTCTCAAAGTCATTATGAAGTTACTGTCAGAGAGGGTGAGGAACCAGGGCGGGTCATCGCCACCATCCGAGGTTACGACCCAGATTCTCACCCAATCAGGTTAGCAGAAGAAGTGATGAATGCTGCAGGAACTATCTGATTCGTGAAGTATAATAGCTCTACTTTTACAGAGTTTTTCATATTTTGTCATGCAGATATTCTCTTCAAGGAGACACAAAGAAATACTTTTCAATAGGGAAGTATTCTGGTGAACTAAAGACTGTGCAGGCCTTGGACAGAGAGGAGAACAGCACATACACCATGGAGGTCATCGCAGTGGATGGACGTAAGAACCATTTCATCATTTCATAAAATACAAGCATTAATAATATGGTAATAGCCTTCAGTATGAGAGTGCTCTCCTAGTTTTATTTATCACTCAAAGTGCTTTACACCACATGCCAACATTCACACACATTCATATACTAATGGCAGGGGTGAGCATGCACAGTGCCAACCTGCAAATCAGAAACAGACACACTAACACTCACCAACTGAACAGCCATCTGTGGGTGTCTCTGTGGATTTCTCTACATATTCTTCTAAATAAGACAAGTGCCATTGTCATTAGTGCCAATTCATTTTTCTTCCTTCTTTATTACATAACTCCAAATCTTATTAGCTAATTGATACTGATAATGCCTGTACTGACACATAATGTAAGTTCATGCATAGCCGTAAAGACAAAGAGTCTCAAGCACACAGATTCAAAAGAAGAGACGTTTTGGGAGAGTGAGATTAAAAGACAGCAGTAAGAGGGTTGGAGAGCAGAAAACAGAGAAGGTCAGGCAAAAAGAAATGTGTTTCAATGTTTCGTAGAATCATCTAGAAGATTCCGGTAAAGTCAACAAAGCTGCAGCACCTTTTTTTTTTTCCTCTCAGGAAACTCTTCCTTATCTGCATCCACTCTGGTCACTGTCCAAATCCTGGATGTGAATGACAACAGTCCAGTGCTGGTTGGAGACTATTCATGGAAGTATCTGTGTACACCTCGCTGGGAGGACCAGGCTCTGGTGCTGGCCTCAAGGGACAGTGATGGGCCACAGCATGGAGGACGACTCAACTTCTCCCTGCGCAGTGATGCCACAGTCCGGCGTAACTGGAAGCTGACACCTATTAATGGTGAGACGAACGCAGAGGATCCCAGTCGACCCACAGCACACAGTATCAGTCTTACAGCAGAAAGCGAAACAAAGCCACTTTATTGAAACTGAAATTAAATTTAGCCAAAACATTTTTGCATCCTCATTTATATCAAGAGCTTTTTAATTATCATTTGGCTTTTCAATCAGATGTTTCAAGTTTAAATTATGCCCAAGTAGTCTGGGGTGATTCTGGATGCCAAACCTGAGGAAGACCAAATTGTTGGTCAAAACTTCTGTCTTTCAGTAAAATCGTTTTCAGACTTTTCTTCCTTTTGATTCTGAGTGCCACCATGATGTCAAAGTCCCTAAAGAGGAACTTTTAACAGGTTATGAATCAATCTAAATTTAATACTGACGTCTCACATCTTACCAAATGAGACCATCAGCGAGGAGATTGGAGATTAGTATCCTGTCTTTTAAAATGCCTTTGCCTGGTCTGCGCAGTCAGCGGAAACACTACAAAACACTTTATGGCACATAGACCAGAGGAGATGATTTGCTGTTTATGAGCATGATGGGTCGGCTTTTCTGTTTTTACTATCTATGGTTGGAAAAAGGGGGACATTTTTCTTTAGATAATTTTAATATTTCATTTTTCTGCTGAACTGGTATTGTGCAAATAAGTGGCGAGTTTCTTTGTCTCATGTCAAAAACAAATGCTTGCACTAGACAAGATCTTTACAGCAGTACCATTTTTGTCCACATATGCTGCTACAATCAACACAAAATCGAAGTTCCCGAGATTGCTTTTAATGTCTTAAATTTAACTAGACACCATACATCATGTGGGCCATAGCTGGCTAACATTTGGCCCTCAAATACTAGAAAACAGGAAGTTGTGTTGACTCTTGAGCTGGCTTAATGCTCATTAAAAACACATAATAGAGTCACTGCAATTACTTTGTCAAATATTTTGTATCACTTTAATAGGGACAAATTTATACATTATTTTGTCATTTTAAAGGTGGATATGTGGATGTTGTGTTTTCTACTGTGATCCAAGTGAAGTGCACTTTGGTAATTACCTTCCTACTTTGAATGATGTAGAGAGTGAGGGAGGTAATTTATTAGAGAAGACAGGTTGATGTCATCCAGACACAAGCGCGTGCAATGTGATAAATGGATTTTCAGATACAGCTAGTGAACATGACTTTGCCACGGCGTACTAAATGTTTCAAGTCACTTTGACTTACACAAATTATAACAGGCGACATGTCATCCATGAGTACAGAGAGTCAAAGAAACGCCGATCTGGCAACGAGATGTGAAAATTGCCCTGTTACATTTTCTTCCTGTATAATTTCTTCAGTCCTATCAGGGATTTGAGATACAGTACAAGGTAATTATCTTTCTTTTGAAGTTGTAAACTGCTGGTGTCGACTCGTTTAATACAAACAATTTGCTGCTATGACGTCTGTCATTTAGTCATTCAAACAGTTCAACCACTTCCCTCTCAGGTTTTTTTTTTATCTCCCGCTTTCACTCCCCTGTTCCTGTTGGTATTGATTGAGCCCAGCTGTAATTATATCTTCTGTGTAATTTCTTTGGCGTCGCTGCTGGGTTCCTGCCAGCTAATGGAGGCTAAAAAAGGAACCTCCCAGAATGCTTTGCACCTGGTCACAGCCAGTAATGGTCGTATCCATAATGTGTGCTTGTGCTTGTATAATATCCGCTGTAGAGCTGCAAGTTTGTGTGACCCAAAGCTTAACCTTGCATGAAAAGAAGAACACCTGTGTGCGTTTGCACGTGTGTGTAGGAGTGTGTGTGTGTGTGTGTGTGTGTGTGTGGGTGTGTGGCTATGCATCTCAGGTCTTTCAGAGACTGTCAAATGTATCACATTTAAAACACTGAGTTCTTTTCAAAGCAGAGTTTGAGTTAATGAAGCAGCACACTCTTACATGCACTCTTAATAGCTGTTTAATAGCAGTAACGTAAATGAAAATTTTAGACAGACAGTCCTTCTGACACATTTGCTGGCACTGTAATGTAAAATCATACTTGATATTAGTTTCTAAACTTGTTCACAAGTTGGGTGAATGCAGATCCAATACGTGAAAATGTCACATCAGTGCCAGTAAAGGAGGAGATACATTTACAGCCTCCACAGAAGTGTTGGCACAGCTCGTGTGTCCCTGACTGACAAATGCGACATGAAGGGGAATGATGGTGAGATGCAAGCGTGCGGTTTAAGACCCTCAGATAAGAGTTCAAACAGCTCGATAAAACACTTCTTTTTACAGCACTGGGCTTTTACGTCATGCAGCAGCCAGGCGTTTGCTTTAGACTGATTTACAGAGATAAGATAAAGAGTCACACACTCCAGACCAACATACACAGACAGGTCTCTCTCACTCTCTGTGTTGTTATTACACAGTTGTATGGATGTGTTTGTGTTTGATTTTTTAGCGCCTTTGGTATTATAAAACTGTAAAATATTGTCCAGTTGCATCCGATGACCTCTTATATAGTAAAATAATGACATGTGCCAGTGTTGCAGTTGACTCATACAGGATGTAACAAAGCATTTAGCCCAATTTCACACTTTTCTTTTTTATAAGGTACTGGCACTCAATTGTAATGCTGAACAGGAATGAATTTTCCTTTTATTTTGAGCAGAAATTATGATTACAGGGTTGTTGGTGTTGTGCATGTATTTCTCGGTCCACTAAATCTATTCAAATAGCACAAATACAGGCAGCGTACAACTAATTCGTTTGGATTTTTTTCCCAGGCTCAATCAAAATTTATTTAAAAATACAAGATTTGTCCTTGTAACAATGGTAAGAGTAACCTAGGGCAACCTTTACCTCATCATTCAAACCAACCCATCATTCTTAACCAACATGCGCAAATTTTATGTTCCAGATACTCACACCAACCTGTCCTTAAACATCCCATACCTGGCCCCTGAGGTCTACACTGTGCCCTTCACCATCTCTGACAGCAGCTCTCCTCCCAGAAGCACCTTCATTAATTTGCCAGGTAATGCCGACTCTCCTGCTGACGAGCCAAAGTGAGCACAGGGGGGTTATGGGACGTGAGCGTAGGAACAATCAATAAAGATCTACCACAGCGTGCCAGCTTGTCCTCGCACTGCTCTTGTTTGATAATGATACAACAGGGCTTTGCAAATGATTTTTCCAGGCTGGTGACTGCATAGCTCTCTTAAGACTCTATTCTGCCATACAGCATGTAACACATAGCTTCTCATTCACAGGTTAGGATGAACAATGAGGAAATATGTGGTATAGGTGCCACTCACTCACTGCCTGCAGGTTCACTTTTTTTTATTGAATTCAGCTTTTATACAGAGTATAACAAATGCATTCATATGTACAGGCAGGTTAACATATGATGCACTGCAAAAAGTTTGCATGAATTATTCTCTAAACTTGAACAAAGTTTGAAAGAATCTAAGCACCAAACATCAATGCAAAACATATAACTTTGCGACTGAGTTGTTTTTCCAGTCAGGTCTGTTTTGTTGTTTGATGTCAAAAAACCCTGATCTGTGACTTGTTTTTGTTTTTCTCTTTATCTCTCCTGCTAGTGACAGTGTGTCCCTGCAATGTCAGGGGGAACTGCAAAATGGCTGCCAAGCAGTTGCAGGGCATGCCAACTATTCAGTCTGCGGTGGGCATTTTGCTTGGCACCTTTGCAGTCATAGGTAAGCAGAAAGCTCACAAAAACAGTTTTAATGCCACCATAAGAGATAATAAACATCTGTGCAATTCAGAATGCATTCAAATATCCATTAGAAGCCTCAAAACTAATTAACTAACTAATATTTAGTTTTTTATTGAAGAGATAATGCACTTGTTTGCAGTTTTAAGGCTTTGTAATACTGAGCTTATTCACTAGGTTTATAAGCATACAAAGAGTGATTGAAAAGTTTGTGGCCTAAGATAGAAGGAGATTAATTATGCAGCTCATGCTACCTGCTTGTGCAATGTGACTCTTTGAGTAATTATGCAGAAAGTTTGAAGCTCATAAATTCTGCAGTGTTTCTGTTTCTGGTAATTCTGTGACAAGGGACTCCATCAGCCTTCGTGCATTCATCCAGTAATACAGATTAGGACTTGTTCAGCATTCGCCCTGTTCACTTGATTTGTCAGTCAAAAAGTCAAGACACAGACTTCTACAAAGAGGGATCTGTGTGCTTCACAACCACTAAACTGGACGATTGTAAATGTGGGAAGGAACTTTGTTGAAAAATAAAAAAAGGTGTTAGGTTTTCCAAAATAGATATCTTCTTTGCCATGAACCTTTCAATGCCAGCGCTAACATGGCAATGTTGTTCTCAGTGTTTTTGTTCTTTCTTAATTCCAGGAACCATCCTCATTGTTGTGTTTGTGAGACTTTCCTACCAGAACCCCAAAGAGCCGAGCAAAACTAACCAGGAGAGAGTCCCCCTGAAGATTTCAATCTAGTTAGGGCAATGCTGTAATGTGTGACCAGCTTACTGCACCGGTCGACAAGACCAGTTTAACAACATTGCTTGCAGGGAACTGAATCATGAAGTGACTGAGAATGTCTAAAAATGTATGTATATTTCAGTAAAGTGGATCCTAGTTCAGATGTACTCTGACCTCAGTGCGCGAGGACAAGATGTTTTAGATCACTTAAGATGTTTAATATGTGAAGTGCTTAGGCCTGTGCCTGGGACATTATGCTGAATAATGTTGTAAGTTTGTAATTTTGTTATTGTTGTTGTTGTAGACCTGTTAGTGTGTTTTATAGTCTTCAAAAATTACAATATAGCTCTATTATATTGAGATCAAAAATGTATTTTGAGTTTTAATTCATAAGTTTAAAAAAAATGACTTTATTCTCGAAATATTGAAATATTCTTAAAATCTTTTTTTCTTAAACTTTGGCCTTCATACTTGCTGTAATATACACTGCATGTAGTCAATGACATTCTCACCTTTATTCCTAATTATGATAAATTGTTAAAAATGATTCTTGTTAAACCACAAGTTTGGAAAAAAAACATGCCTGTAACTGCTGAGACATAATTTAATGTATTTTAAGACATCAAAATGATTAAAACATGTTGTAAGCACTGTAACCGCACAGTTTCATTTGACGTCAAAATTTTATGTAATTCAGTGAGTCTGTTTAGAACTGCACATCAGCTGTATGATGGTTCTGAGGCTCACATATCTGGAATGATGTTAAAGATTTTCACTAATTCACTGCAGGGAATCATTTCGGTCTTTTGCCTTCCGCATTATAAACCCATACACTTTTAATCTAATGAGACAGCCTGAAATCATCCTGCATTTGTAAATGCATTAGCTGCCAGATTTACAAAATGCTGACCCTGACGACCTAACAGGCAAGCAAAGCTATTTTCAGACCACAATGTTTCTATGAATAGATCCACAGTTGAAGGTCTGCTGAATGACACTGAGCCAGCCGTGTCCAATAAACTCTGACTCTCTTTCACAAATACTTTGAAAAAGAAAAGATGCCACACACGAAACGGTTAGCCTGCTATGACAAAGATGAAATTAATGTTGGATAATTTTTTCTCTCACAGG
The DNA here is from genome assembly GCA_029874485.1 of Naso brachycentron. Lineage (NCBI taxonomy): Eukaryota > Metazoa > Chordata > Actinopteri > Acanthuriformes > Acanthuridae > Naso > Naso brachycentron. The sequence goes on from JAQFJA010000001.1 coordinate 11,325,909, forward strand.
CACCATTTTTAAATCATTGAATCAATCATATCAATCATATCATTGAAATTCTAAGATAAAGGTAAGATAGATGCAAATCTTGTCGTCACCAGCTGTTTGCTTTTATATTGAAATGAATCCAACATTTAAAGTTTATCAAATCAATATTCTTTGTGAAACTTGTGGAAATTTAAAATGTAGGTTTCTGGCTCCGCCCACCGTAATAACAAATCTGCTGAGAATTATATTGGCATCTCGAGAGGGCAATAGATGCCGTTAATAACGTACTAATAAATAAAGACAAACAAGCAGCAGGATGGAGCCAGATGTATTTCTCAGTAGTTGGTGTAGACCAAACCGGAGTTAAAAGAGGAATAAACGTATTTACGTTCACCTAATATTCAGAAACATAATTTCAATGGGATACTCTTGATGCTCCGTGTCTTCTGGATGTAACTGCTTGTTAATACATTAGCCCTCACAACTTGATTGTGATCAAGATGACAGGACTGTTTGTCCCTGAAGCAATTTACAGTTCTCGCTCCACTATAAATCAGTGTAGCTTTAAGAGCAGTATGACAGCCCTTTACCTGTGACTTTAGCATAACGCAGTCCTAACTCTTACACTGACAGCTTATTTTTTTATTTCTAAACCTCACAAAATTAAAAGCACATTTTGACTTGTCACAGTATTGAAAAGCACACTTCAGTAATAGGTCTGTTGTGTGCAAGTGCCAGTAAGTCATGACAGTGTGACAGTGAACTACTGAAACCTATATGGGGGGGCTCGATTGCAGGTCTGCTACATTGATTCGGGGACAATGCTTAACTTTTGCTGTAAAATAACTTGATGCACAGAACTGTGACACAAAGTTGCTGCAACAGGACTGCAGCGCCCCCCTTCTCACTTTAATTAAAGCAGCTACGCAGAATTTAGGTATCATTAGTTTGTTGTTCACATGTGAATGTGAATTCCATGTAAAAAGGTCCATAAACTCAAACTATATAGAGACAGCTTCAAGACTGTTAAAGGGCAACTCTCTCAAGTTTCAACCTTATCTCTATCTATCAGAATAAAGGATATAATGTGAAACCCAACAATATATTTTTCGATGTTCTCTGTGTCTCTGGGACGCAGCTTCAAAATCTCTTGTTCTTCCTGGAATCTGGGATGTCACTGATTCCAGGAAGAACTGCAAACTGTTTACTTCTCACCTTTTCCTTTCGCACTCCAGGCAAGCCAGCGCCATGTTTGTTTTGAGAGAATCTTCTGGCTCTGATGCTACAGATAACAACCTTGAAGACACAACAAGTACTGTTATTTGTGACACAATGCATCCTGGTACATGTAGGCACTGCAAGAACAGATATGTGAGCAGGACAACTCAGAAAACTCAGCTTTCTCTGTCAGTATAGCACAAACTGAGGAATTTATTGCTTCAGTTGGCTACAAGTACCATCAACATTGATTGGACATCCACATGAAGAGTGGTGGATTCTCCCTTTAAGATTATATCACCCATAATAACAATATATTTTTTGTTTACGTTGTACTGTTGTATCCATATTACATAAGCCAAAGTGTGATCATGTTTCTTCCATAAGCTATAGAACAGATAAGTAAATATGCAGGCATTTTGAAAACAGTCAAAAAAAATAACAGAGTGGAAATTATGAAAACGTTCAAACTGACACAGGAGCAGGTCTCATCTGTGGGTAGGTTAGCAGCTGTATTTTGTTTCTTTCTCTGAGGTAATGAAGTAAAGCATAATTGTGAAGTAAAATAACAAACAACTACATTTTCGGCTGCACCCATCTGTATTGTTCCTGCATGCATGAAATGGAGGAAAAAAATTGATGGCAACAATAGAGCAGAAGTGAGGTGGCACATCCAAAAATAACCACATTTACATATTCACTTCTACAAGTACATGTGTGTAACGACTATGCTCCATCAACTTGACATTCTCTGTGTGCAGTGACTCACCAAATATACAGACAATGCTGCTGATAACCCAGGCACCCAAAGTCCATTTATATTAGGCTATTTATATCTGCAGCTAGTCGTTCCAATCAAAGCACCACAAAGCTCCAAGTAAAAGAAAAGTGCACTGAGGACGACCCTGGGGGAGATGAGAGAGCAGAAGGGAAGGGATAAGCTTGTGACATTGGGTCAAGCGTTACGGTTGGGAGGTAATGAGCCTCCAACTTTGGCCTTGTTTTGTCCCAGCAGATCCTCCGAGGACAGGGATGGCTCAGCTGGCCAACTCGGGGTGCAAGGCCACAGGGAGAATTGGGGGGTGAGATTTCCAATCCAATCAAGTAGCTTGGGAAATGAGAGATAAGTTGCCACATATGGACGGACACTCAGGGACAGGAACAGTAGAGCTGTGGCCAGTTTTTTTCCCAGGAGGCTGTCCAGTTTTCCTTTGCTGTGTTACCAGCACAGATGAGAGTTTTTCCTAATCCCTCCTCCTGCTGTTCTGAGTTTCCCCACAGCTTCGGCTATTTTAAGCCTGTTGTAAGGTTGTGTAGTTTCACTTTGGCTCAAAACTTGACAGTTTTCCGATCTGTAGCTGTTAGAGGGTTGCTGCACAGTGTATCAGTGCTGCTGTGAGGAAGTTCTGACAAATCTTCTATTATTATGAATATGACAAGACTATTTCCTGTCCAAAATACTTGAAATAGCAATTTTTCCACCTGAATCTCACCAAACCATTGACGCAGCTACAAATAGTATTTTATATAAACATAGATGATAATGTGAATTAGGTTGCTTGTACTGATGCAGTTCCTCATACTATACTCATCATCATGGATGCTTTTTAAAAAATGCTAACAAAACTTTACAGTTACACAGAATATGAGTCAAGGTAAGATTTTACCCAAAAATCAAACTGACCACTGCAAAGCCATGCTTCTGTAGTTGTTTCTGCGAATTGCAGCAATCATTGCTTCTTTTTTTTCTGTAGCTTTCGTCAATCTGTAAATCTGTGTTTTTGTGTGTTTGCCACTCAGTGTCTTTCTGCCTGGTACTAGCATTACACTGGTGCTGGGGTGGGGGTTGGACTGTAGCCACATCACAAATCTGGGTAGCCTCAGCTCAGACACCCTTCAGGTGTCATTTGGAATAAACAGGGGACAAATAATTCCTAACTGTAAAGCAATAAACAGCTATTAATATGTTGTTTGAAAGTTCTAAACATGAAAATAAAACAAAAAGTTTAAAATAAATCTTTTTGGCATCAGACCATGTTGTTTCCTCATCAAGTCTTTAAAGTTCATAAACACCGAAGTTTGAACAACCTGCCAATCAGAAATTTCAATTTTCGATTTCCGAGGAGCACTTGAATTCACCATTTGTTGTCGCACATACTGGCTTGGCCTATTGCGCACAAGCTGCATGGACCATTTTCTGACCAAGATAATAAAAAATGAGACTGCAGGCCCCGCCACAAAAGTTGAACCGCAGGATCGCTACTTCCAAAACATAAATAAATGAATAGAAAAAAATAAAAATAAAAACATGAAAGCTTTCTTATAATGTTACTCTGAAGTCATGGAACTATTTTCTTAGCATCCCCACATAATGGTTTTGCCCTTCTTTAGCACTGATAGAGAAAAAATCCGGGCACTGTGCCTGCTTTCTGCCACTCAGTGGACGTATCCACAGTGACTTCCGCCGATGGTGACATCACATACATACCCTCTATTTAGCTTCTTACTTTGGTATTTCCCTCAAGAGTTAGTGGAGACAAAAAACAAAGCTAAAAGTAGGATAAATATAGGACTTATATTTTTGAGATGTATGCAAACGAAGCATTAATGATAAATTAGTCTGTTGTGATAATCTTTTTTTGAGCAACTGGACAAAAATATGTTACTGCAGGTGTGAAGGAACAGTTGAAGTTTGGTAAAAATACTGTATACTAAACTGTTTGTTTTTGTTTTAGATGTTTATTAGGTCAACCAAGGTTAGGGAACAAAAAGAGAGAATATGTCAGTTTTCCTAAATTGGAAACTTCTACCTGTCCTGAGCTAATACATATTTAATCAGTTTGAGCATCTTCTTCTGTTGTGGGTTTGAGAGATTTTAGGCACAAAGTCTGTGTTTGTTGTGAAACGGATCTCCTCTGAGTCTGAGGAAAACATCACTGTGAGAGAACAGTTTATTGTTGATTCAAGTGATTTGTCATATCTCTATACACTACAGAGGCGAGGAGATTAGGTGCAGATTCATATACTGTGCTCATTTGCATTTTGATTGCATTATTTGATTACATTCATCTGGAGGCAAACACTTTTTCATCATCTAGTTTAATACCACTGATTTCATTCAGAGCTGCACTCGTTGGATTATCTGTGTGATATTCAGGCAGTGCCACCTTCTTTCCAACGAAGGTAGCAGAGCCTTTAAGTTTTCAACCCGCTGTTAATATGTTACTAATGGAAACTTAAAATCTTAAACAGTTTAAAAGAAGAACATTCTCCCTTTGAAGTGACCTTGAGGAATGCTGCAATAAATGGCTTGCTTGGTGGGAATAAACTTGCTCCTAGTTGTTTCAGCATCTCCGGCTCTCTCAGTAAATTATGTTTGACTAATATAAATTGCCTGCAATTACTGGTAGTTGAGAAAGGTCAGGAGCTCTTAGGGTTTTCCATTTGCACAAATAATTGATTCACTGACAGGAGTGGGGCTGCATAACAGTGACACAACTCACTGGTGCGTTATGTTGCATCATTGTGACTGATATGCTCCAGCTGTCCACTTTTACTGGAACCTCACTTTAGCCGATAGTTTATCTGGCATAAACTTTAACAAATGTTGTTTGTCTCTTTGAGGGATTCATGAATGAGAATTTTAAAAAATAAACTTTGCATGATCCAGCCTTACTGTAATCTTAAAATTGGGTTCAGTGAAGCTGACCTGTGATAGGGGGAGGCTGTCTTGTTTCACATAACACTGCCACTGGCAGCGAGAGAAGCTGTTAATCGTGTTTACTATAGCTCTGCTCCTGCAGTGGTGAAATGTAAGTTTACTCAAGTACTGTATTTAAGTACACATTTTAGGTACTTGAACTTCATACTTCTACTCTACAAATGCACTTACCCATTAAAAAAAATTATAAGATAATCTTAGTTATTGCATTGTTATACAGCAGATTAAACTACCTGAAAGTTTAAATTAGCTTAATCTCAACCAGTTTCTATGGTAAAATGTAATTTAAACATTTTTGCAATGAGTAATAATAATCCAACAACATCGTGTATATTTTTGACCATCCAAGCAGACATTTTACCTGATTTTAAAGGAATTTGCTAACTTTTTTTTGTTTGTTATTTGCCTCCCTCCCAAGTTCCAGACAAAAAGATAGATTCTTTTGACTGTGTGTGCGGTAACAATAAAGAGACGGGCAGAGCTCACCCACCACTAATTAGCTTAGCTCAGACACTGGTAGTCGATGGGAAGTGCTAGCCTGCCTCCGCCTAAAGTCATCAGATAAACTCTCCAACAGCTCTAAACTGTTCTGTGTGCTTGTTTTGACTTGTTTATTTACCACATTGTTATTTTTAGACTCGAATTAGCACTTTATGTAGTACTCTATGTATTTCTTATTCTTCTGCCGTTAACTGGCGTACATGCACCCTGTGGTTTACTTCCAGTAAGTACTTGATTCTAATATTACATTAAATGCTAATCTTAGACTAAAAATAACATAATGTGGTAAATAAACAAGCCACAACAAGCCTACGGGACCGTTTAGAGTTGTTGGAAAGTTTATCTGATGACTTTAGGTGGAGGCAGGCTAGCACTTCCCCTTGACTACCAGTGTTTGAGTTAAGCTATTTAGTGGTGGGCAAGCTCTGCCCGTCTCTTCCTTTTTACTGCACCCACAGAATAAATGATATCTATCTTCTCATCTGGAACTCGGGAGGGAGGCAAATAACAAAAAGAAAAAAAAGTTGGTGTATCCCTTTAAGGATCTGAATACTTCCTCCACCTATGTGCTCCACATTTAAAACAAAAGCAGATTTATTACTCATTTACTTCTTCGCACAACCACCAAATAAAGAGAATAAATGTTTCTCTGTGCAGCAGAGGACACATAAAAACAAACGTTTATAGACAAAACCCTGAAACCAAGGATCATAACTCTTTCTTCTATTTTCTACTATCCATTCAGTGCAGTAGCCTAATTTGATGTTCTGAACAGGAAAACAGTTTTTACTGCTTGTCACATGAAATGGACATTTGACAGTGTGTGCGTCACTCCCTGCTATTTATGGCATTGCAGGGACTGTAATCGCTCTTACATTTTAGACTATCAAGACAGGAAGCTGGAACTCAACAATTTAATTCTGAAAGCAGCTGGAAAATACACGTGCCTAAAAGCCAACCAGAGTCGACCACACTCCACTGTGAAAATGTTACCTCCGTCCTTGAATAGAGAGTTTCAGAAGTGCTCGTCGGTAGAGCAGCAGTATAGTCGTTTATTACAGATTGCAGGACTTTTATTCATGCTTTGTCTCAATGGATTTCTTCATACTCCTCTTAAAATTGTTAGAAATTAGTTTGTAAATGAGATATTTTTCTTAAAGCATGTTTCTTCCTCTTCGTTTCTTGAAAAAATGAAATAATTTCATTTACTTGAAGACAAGCTAGTATTGAGTGAACAATCCAATAACATGTACCCCAACAGCCTCCCCTTTCCTATGACTGCGATTGTGCCATGTGAACCTATCACTACAATAAATTTATTCAATGAGCAGAGGGTCACCCACTCTCCACAGTCCATCTCAGGCAATTTCCATAGCATGACAATGGAGCCACAGAAGCATTCCTTAAAAACACAGAGTGACATATTATTTCTTAACAATTATCATCAGAAATAATATATTGTATATTGTGTAAAATTATACATGTGCTTACAAGGTTAGCAATATTCTGCAATTCTGTTATTTTTCAACAAATTCATTAGTAGACAAAAATCAACAAATGCTTCACCTTTCAGTTCTTTTGGCTTTCCCTAGGCCCTCAGCACTAAGGTCCCATTAGATGCTCCATGTTCCTATTAAAAATCTAAATGTTTCAATCTGAGTCATGAATGTAGAGGCACTTTAATTTTCTAGAGCATTGATGTTGTAGTTTTTAGCAAATGTACTCACACTGAAGTAAACTATTTTTATGAGGGGAATATTTTCAGCCTCAGATTTGGTGCAGTAGTAAGTGTTTACATTAGCATGACTGTGTGTGTGTGTGTGTGTGAATAATCTATAGTGTTCACATTCGCTGTAATGTGTATAGACATCAATAAAGGTCTATTGCACAGAGAAGGCTGTGTCAGACCATGTCAGACCAAATCATTTTTGTTTTTTAGTCTTTTGAAGGGATTTGCACCAGGTATTTACTTAAATTCATCAAACAAAACTCAGTTTATCAAAACACAGTATGTATGATTATTGTTTTAATATATTCCATGTAGCACATGTGAGAGAGCCATGTGAGAGTGACGCAGGCACTGAGCAAAGTGTGCTCCACATGGAGAGCACCTTGAGAGAGAGGATGACAAAAGGTTCACATCAGGGATCAGAACAAAGGCTCCTGAATCATACAATATCCACAAGATACATATGAATCATCAATTAAAAAACTATTCTGTAGCAGTAAATACAGTGTACATGTTATTTTTCGCAGCTTGTGTGACAACAATCACAGCACGTGTAAAAGGAAATGAGAAAAAGAGACAAAGGAGATGACATCCAAAATTGGCTTTCCTACCATCATCATCATGTTAAATTCTTTTTAAGCTAACTTCCTGTCTTTTATTGCCCAGCAACCTGTACAAAAAAAGAACTCCACTTAACCTTATTTTAAAGGGCAGTTCTGCTGATTTTCAGTCTTATCTCTGTCCAAATTAGGGATATAATGTGAAAGCCAACAATAGTTTTTTTCAGTGTTCTCCGTGTCTCTGGGATGCAGCTTCAAAAATCTCCTGTGACATCACTGATTCCAGGAAGAACTACAAACTGTTTACCCCTCATCTTTCCCCTTGTACTACAGGCGAGCCAGCGCCATGTTTTTTTTTGAGGGGATTTTCTGGCTCTGGCAGACCAAAAACCTCTCTGATTGAAAAATACACAATATTAAATAAAAGAAATGTTCTGATGCGATGGATAACAACCTTGGAGACCCAGCAAGTACTGTTTTTTTGGTGA
>JAQFJA010000001.1:11396382-11407384 GCA_029874485.1 Naso brachycentron
GAAGAGTTTGTGATTAATTTTCTATTGATTGATTGATCGATGATTCGATTAATCAGTTGCAGCTCTTTTGAACAGAAGGACTTGTGTGAGACATTGCAGCCTTTGACAGTCATGCAAGCATGTGCATAGTTGTTACATTTGAGGTAAAATTGTGAAGTCTAGCTACGTTGGTTTAATTAATTCACAGTGACGTGTATTGATCAAAGTCACAACTGCTACAAAAAATAATGAACAATGTCTTATGCAAGGTAAAGAAATGAATAAAAACATCTTGCAGGTGAGGATGGATCGGGAAAAACGTCACTTATGGCCAAACTTCAAGGAGCTGATCACAACAAGAAAGGGAGGGGACTGGAGTATCTGTACTTAAGTGTCCACGATGAGGACAGAGATGGTAAGATTGGCCACTGTAGATTCTCTGTGGTTGTTTTGAAGTAGTAGCCTTTACAAAATAATACTTGCTTGTATCTAACTAGTGTGTTGTTTTTTGTTTGCAGACAATACTCGCTGTAATGTGTGGATCCTGGATGGAGACCTATACCACAAAGGCCTACTTAAGTTTGCCATTTCAGCTCAGTCACTACCTGACTGTCTAGCTGTGTTTGTTGTGGATATGTCACGGCCCTGGGCAATTATGGAGTCACTGCAGAAGTGGGCCAGTGTGCTCCGTGACCATGTGGACAAGCTCAAGATCCCACCTGAGAGCATGAGAGAAATGGAGCAGGAGAGTAAGTAATGTCTGACTTCATATACTAATATATGACTCGTATTATGAATGGGATTGATGTTGGATTGGCCAGTTGAGAAACCTTTAATAATGTGTGCTCTGACAATAAACACAGGGCTTTTATTTTGAAATTTTATCCCTTAGCCTGTTGTAGAAGTGGGGGTTTTTTTGCCGCTGGATCTAGGCGGATGCTCATAACCACATGTTGCCTTTTTATGGGTCTGGTGTAGAGCTAAAATCTCAGAATTTTTTAGACAGTTCTTAGTACCCACAAATTAGAATGTGTACATTTTTTTTCAGCGTATAGCTTGCCTATTCCATGGTTGAGCCTTGTGCCAAAGCAAAGTTAGTTTAAAAACCATGAGACTGAAGATTGAAATGAATTTGATTGAGGGACTGGTCACTGTATGTTAAAATGTTAGGAGTTTGTCAAAGCATAATGTTGGTTAAGACTGATATATGTAAGGAAAGGGTAAAAGGGAACAGCTCTCAGAAGAGATGCCTGAAGCATCCCAGGGTGAAAGCAATGGCGGTCTTACATAAGGGACAGACTGCTTTCTGACTGACTGCTTGGAAAAAGAAGAGATTGCTCGCTGCTTTGCATGAAACGCAAGCGCTGTATAACATTACACATGGTCACGGATGTTTCTAGGTCATCATCAGAGAGGCCCATGATCCTCAGCTGTGTGTTCTGGCTGGAGGCAAGTTCTGCAGATCAATGGGTGTGATGCACTCAGATGTTGTCCTCCCGTTAATTTTAGAACAGGTCGTTTCTTCCTTATGAACAGTTTGTTTGTGTTTTGACAAATTCTTGATTTTCAAGATAGTTCAGTCAGTCTGTTCTGGTCTGCCTCCACAGATTGCCTGCTGCTCTTGCTCGTACAAGTCTGAAATGACTAATTGCAGTAAAGTCAAACTACTTAATTATAACTAATGATTTTGACAGAAGGGGTCTAATATATTCTGAACATAAAACATGCTTCTACAGGAACAGATGGTGACAAGTGGTAAAACAAAGTCTGATCTGCTGACAAATGTGTTAGAAAGAAAGAAGAAGTTGGTAGCCAAGTGATGACTAACAAAAATTATTTAAAAACATTCTCCTTGGGTATTTTGACCTTTAATTAGTTATAACAAGTGTAGTTTAAATTGATTTATGCACTGCAGCAATAAGGAAATATTGCCTGGAGTTAATACATCTTGTATTTAAAAGATATAATACAGCATTCATTGCAGCCGGTGTGCAATTGTTGCGTTTGCCTGTACTGTGAATGTATTTTTTTTTCTTGAGACTCACTGGTTGGTCGATTTTTGAGTCTTAATTTCAAATCCCGCTGGTTAGACATCTGTAGGGCCCCTCCTACTTTCTCTCTTTGGCCAAACGTGGACCCCACCCACTGACATGGTCTGATTTCCAGTTTAACTGAGGCATGTCATGTTTTAAAGCGTCTTCCAGCTTGTGAGTTATGATGTCAGTAGCAGATTGATGAGACCTTGTCAGATTGCATATTTTTTGTCATCATGAGCGTGTGAGTGAGAAAGACTGAAAGACAGACTGGAAGTTGTGTGTGTGTGTGTGTGTGTGTGTGTGTGTGTACGGCGTCGGTGGCTTTTATCCAGGAAGTCTTGCAGGAGCGTTGCATCATGGTTCTGTCCCCTCCCAGCAGCAGCATCAGAAAAAGGAAGGGACGTGATTTAAGTGGTTCTGAGTACAGTCAGTGGGCTGGACGTTCTGACTCATGCTGTGCTGTAAATGAAGAAGGCTGGCTGCTGGAGTCGTCTCAAATCAAAGGATTATATTCTTGCTGTCAGGCCTGCACGTTGAAATAAGAAATATTTCACTCTGAGTCTGCAGTGATAGAGATGAGAAAAGGATTTTTTATTTAGTTATTCTATCTTCAAATGGTGTGTCGGAAAATATCTCGAGTATTTTGTTTTGACTCTAGATCTGTTTCACTTAAGCTGTAAAAAAAAAAGAAGAAGAAGAAAAAACTTTAGGCATGAACCAGAAACAAGAAGAAGTATTAAACAGTTTCAGACTGCTGCAAAAGTTAGATTTGTCTGTCATCTGGCAATAAGACTAATTTGCTTGTTTAACATTTAGTTGGCCAGAAATGCCACCTTGATTTGAGTTGACACCTTTCAAGAAATCAGTGTAAAATCTCGATTAATGCAGGTCTTTTCATTTGTGATATATTTTTAAATGTACAGTTTCAGTCCCTTAGATACAGTATATTTAACTTATTGGGGACTTAACTGTCCTCGATTAGCTTGTGTGCCAATGCATTTTGACCTCACCTTTGTTTGTGAAACAGATAAATGATCTTATCAGGGCAAAGTCTGTCTGCCTTTGTCTCTTTCACTTTGTGTTTTTAAGATCTCTCAGTTTAGCATTGCATACCTGTGCTTACGCTAGGATGGAGTTCTTCCAGTGAAAGTGAAGATTGTTCAAATGCAATTAAAAAAAAAAAACACTTGTAAGGCACGCCCTGCTGTAAAGTTTTTATGTGTCTGTCAGCACCTGAAGGAGACCTAAGTACATTATTGAGCAGGGAAAATGTCTGTCTAGCTTACTGCACCACACTTATTTTGTTAAAAAGGTGTTATTGATATAATAAATTGCATATTAGTTTCATTAAAGAAATCTTATCCAAATAACGTGTAACATTAATCTCAGTGAGAGAAACTGTCAGTTGTCTTTAAAATGGACTGCTTTTATCACAGTGATTGTAAGGCCGCTTCCAGGAAGATGTAGATGTTGGTTGCGTAGCGCAGAATAATTTAACTTCACTTTTCAAAGTGATAAAACAGATCCCTATTCTTTTCTCTCTTGTTATAAAAAGCAAAAAGAAACTTAATCACTTGCTGTAGGCTTGAAATTGCAGACAGTTAAGTTTTTATGGTATGAACAAATAATCAAAATGCCTATACAAACAACTCAGATCATCCTCAGAAATGTGGTGTTGAATGGATGTCAATTAAAGTCATTTCTTAGGGTTTTTTTTTTTTTATAGTAGCTTCTCCTGTTTTATTGTATATTCTGACTTACAGAGGACATTCGTGAGACATATTCACAGCATCTAAAAAATGTAATCAGCAACGTTTATATTGTCTGGTTTTGATCGATGTCTAATTGATGAGGTCTCCTACATGTGGTTTGATTCAGCAGATCCTCTAGTTGTGAGGCAGGAAAAGGTTCAGCAGACAGGACACGTGTAGCTTCAGGTCCCTGCGTTGGAAAAGATTAGATGAAAGTCTGACTTCTTTTAGCAGTCATTCAAATTTTTGTCAAATAAGGTTCAGATATCCTTCATTTATAATCTACGGCATGGAGAAAGAACACAGATTTTCATTAGTCTTTCTCTTGGATGGTATAAAAATCAGCGTGTTAAATTCTTGTTTTTTAGTGCTAATGAATACACTTCAACCTAGTATTTGTACATATGCGGTGGATTTGTGTAATCCTGTGTCCAGGGAGGGTTCCCTTTTAGATTGCTTTGAACACCACTTCTTGCTCCATATAGGCTACTAAATCCCATGTTTGAAAGTTAAGGAGGCTCAAAACTGCAAGTCAATCTGGCTTTGTGGGCTGTCCCCAACTACATTCCCGAAGCTCCTGAGGAAGTAGGCCAAAGCTTCCTGCTTACACCCCCCAACCACCACCACCCCACACGGCAGCTTTGTAAATGTCTGGACAGCTGGGGCAGCACAACACAAAAGTGAAGGATGCCTTTTATTTGTCTTTTTCTACCTTCCACCCAAGGCCTATTATGTAACCATGGAAACCAAAAAATAGTGTAATTAACACCAATGCCACAAAACTACACAGGACTTGTATGTGTGCATTTAAGTTTGGAATTTGTCATCATCAGTCACTGTCCAGGAGCAGGCATATATATGCCAGTTAAATGTTCCCTGTGTACCCTATGATCTAATCTCAGAGACATGGTTTGACACTGAGCAAAGTGATTAACACTAGGCTGTAAATCCAGGTCTGTAGTTCTGCATCAGGCAGCAGCACAAGCTTGCCCTGATTCTGAAGTTTTATCAAAGTTACAAAAATAGATGATGTGCACCTCAAAAAATTACATGTTCAGGTTCCAGAATTTAATACCAGAAGAGCTTAGTTAGCTCAAAGTTGTTTTTTTTAACCAGTTAGAAGAGTTGATTAAAGACAACGTAAAGCAAAATAAAAGACTCAGTTAACTTGCTAAATGTGTTGTTAATGCCTAACACAGGATTTTATTTAGATCTTTATTTGATAACACAATAGCAACTTTTGTCGCAATATACAAATAGCTAAAAAAAACAAGCACAAAATTTGAAATAGCTGCTACAATTTTGTTTATGTTACTGTAAATATTTAAAAGTAGTTTGACTGTATTGAGTCTATTTAAGTGTAAAAAGTTGCAAAAAATTGATCTCCCTAATGTTTTTTCCCTGTTGATAGATGTTGCTATTTATTATGGTGTATTAAAATATTGATTTGGTCTCTTGGATGAAACCTTAACAGCTGATGAAAAAGTTAAGCCCTTTTTCCCCCGTCTGTGCTTACTTTTGAGCCATTTTTGTCAACAATTTCGTCATCTTTGATGGATGGCGGTAGCTTTCCTTCAGCACTTTATGAGCATAACATTCTCGGCAAGGCTGTATTAAACAAACTATGTGTGAATTAACAGGGAAGCGAGTTGTTGTGTTTGTTTGAAAATACAAATGTTCTTTGTTGATTTATGGTAAAACATGTCAGGTGTGATATGGAAATCAAGATGGAAAAAGCCTTTGTCCATGTTGTCTGTGTGTGCATGTGCGCCTGCGTGTGTTTGTGTTTGTGTGTAAGAGAGGGACCAAGCATAATTCTTAAGAAAAAACAAATGATGGTGCAGATAAAGACCTGTGAAATTGAACTAATCTTCATTTTTGGTGGAATTCATTAATTGCTTAATGTTCTGATTTTTTTTTTGTTTCTTTTTTTTTCTTTACACTAGTGGTGAAAGCATTTCAAGAGTACGCAGAACCAGAGGATGCCACCCCATCCTCCCCACAGAGACGGGCCCAGACAGCAGGAGAAGACGAGGCCGTCGTGCTACCTCTCGGGGACAATACACTCACACACAACCTGGGCATTCCAGTGCTAATAGTTTGCACAAAGGTAAACGACCACAGCCCTGCCAGTGGCCCTGAGTTACGGGACATTAATGACATCAGCAAGAACAGCAAGCGTAAACACCTTGACCTCAACCTCACAGCTTACTTCCTCTGAAGGGGTCTTTTATTTCCACCACGACAAGCACAGACCCAATGTAGAGTTTGTCCCCACTGATACTTTTTTGTATCAAGATGTATCAGTTTTATGTTGTGCTTTGTGAGGCAGTATCTTCTAATAAAGACCTGCCATTATACTTCCTTTTAATGCCCCAGGCAAAGACGAGTGCTGGAAAATAATCAGCAGAGCTTCACATGCTATCCGTGACTGTGAAATAGTGAATCTCCTTGTTTAAATCTGAGCGCCCCTTTCTTGTTGTTGCCAGAGAAAAAATCTTCAGCTTGTCAGAGAGGTTCAGCAGGCAACACACACAGAAATCTGTTCCCCGACCTTCCCATGGGCCAGTTTGCACCCATGTCATCTCAGCATAAAGTATTTTGGAGGTGTCCATTCTTCAATACACACCAACCCCAGCTTTAGTTACATTACACTTTTTTTACACTTTACAAGGCAATTTAGACATTAGAAAAACAAAACTTTAAACAGAAATGCCTTGGAGAGGGAGTATATTGATGTCTTGCAACAGCAGTTCTCTCACTAGAAGTGGATTAAGAGATTTTTAGAAATAAACTTCATTTATTTCGACTAGAATCAGAAAACAGAAAGGTGTCATTGCAGAACGGACTTAAGATGCATAGAGCAGTGAAACCCTGATCGTATGTTTGGAAATGCTATCATTTCTTGTCTGTGTAATTAAAGTAATTATTTCTTTGCCTGTCTCAATCTTTATTCTTCAGTGTGACGCAGTCAGCACACTAGAGAAAGAGCACGACTACAGAGAGGAGCACTTTGATTTCATCCAGTCCCACATCAGGCGATTTTCCTTACAGTGTATCCTTTTAATGCATGATCGTTTGTAGTGCTTGCTGTCTCAGTGATCTTTATATTTTTAAGATTAAGTGTTTGAACAGAAAATTATCTTAAATCAGTTTTTTTTTTAATGTTACATGATATTTTATTATCATCAGCTAATCACTCTGCTATCTGGCTCCAACAATTGCTGCCTCAACTGAATTAAACAGATGGAGCTGGTCTGATCTATACTTCAGTCAAAGAGGAGAAGAACCTGGACCTGCTTTACAAATACATAGTACATAAGCTGTATGACTTCCAGTTCACCACACCTGCCTTAGTGGTGGAGAAGGACGCAGTGTTCATGTAAGTGAAGATTGAAGTGAATTAGTTCATTATCATGGTGTAATGGGACATACCAAAAACCAGATTATTTTCTTATTCCAAGGAAATAATCCATCTCTTCATATCTCTTCATTTCTTTCAGTCCATCCGGATGGGATAATGAAAAGAAAATCGGGATTTTGCATGAAAACTTCACAACAGTCAGACCCGAAGATCCATTTGAAGATTTTATCACAAAGCCTCCAGTACGAAAGGTATGGTGGAATGTAACCTTTAAGTTTGACATTAAAATCAAAAGTGCCCAGTAAATAACTACATGCTTTCTTCTTGACTCATTTTCACAGCTGGTTCATGACAAAGAAATAAGTGCAGAGGATGAGCAGGTATTCCTGATGAAGCAACAGGTAAGTGTCAGTCATTTTTGTCCATTTCAGGGTTTGTGTGACTTGCCAATAAGATTGACAAGATTGTCTGAAAACTTCTATTTACATCTGCTCGTCTATGATATTGAATTCTACCTTAAGTGTTATCACTATTATTTCATTATTGTTATTGTGTAGAACTGTGTATAGTAATATTGGCTGAGACAGTTCTTGTACCATGAAATCTTATTTGCCGCCCTAGAAGAGATTCTAAACTGGCTTTTGTATTCATGTTCTGTTAAACATCTGACACTTCCACATGAGAAGTAACATTATCTTCACTTCCTATTTTTTGGACAAGTGAATCAGGAAGGCCGTCAAAAAAACATGAAAAAGTTCAGTGTTAGTTGCGGTTTGGTAGTTTGACCAAATTTCCCCTTCTATCACAGACTGCCCTGCTATTGAGCACATTTAAAAACTGGCCCAGTCTAATTCCAAAGTCATAAAATATTTACGCTTTGCACGACCCCTGGAGTCTCTGACAGACACACAAGGTACCCTGTAACATCAGTATGCAACACACCAGACTTTATAGGAACTCCTATGTAAACCAATTCCTGAGAGCTAAAAGTCTCAGGAGGGTTGGAGGTTGTGGTAGAGTGGTTGTTAACACGCCAACCTTCACCCAGGAGAGTCGGTGTGAGTCCTGTGTAAATTAATAATCCTTTGCTATACTTCACCAAATATTTAGGTGCCTTAATGTAGCCCAACTCCAACTGTTTGGCTGTATTACTCATCTGTTACAAAGCCTTTGTGGCAGGACAGTTTTGCACGAAGTACAGAGATGATAAACTGGAGCGTGAAACAATGAGACGAGAAAGTGTTGAGGCTCCTACATACCAAACTGACAACGAAGAACTAGATGCGACAAAGATCAACTGCTTCATCCTGTTTTGCCTGCCGCTTCCGGGCCAAAAAGTGTCCCACTCTTGCTAATGTAGCTGCTTCTAACTGATAATATGTCTGATAAGATGATAGCATGTTACAAATGGCACTAGTCAAATGGCAAATGAGAAAATAAGGAAGAGCTGCGTTCAATGTGTGTCATCATAGAAAGTTCAGCGACAGGCTCAGGAGGCTTTTCCTCTCTGCTTCCGTCTTTTTCGTGCCTTTGTCGGCTTACCTGAACAGCCAATCATAGAGCTTTATCTCACTGCTGAGTTGCCACCGATTCTCTGTGCTGAATCGGCCAAAAAGCCTCTGACGAACACAGAGCAGCACAGACACTGCTGTTCACACCCTACCAACTCTCTCTGATGACCCTGATAAGCCCCAGTGTGTGTAGGTGCCTTAAATGTATAAATTTGTGGTGGGGTGTATGGAAACCGTCTACTCGTGCACACTTTGACTAGGGCCCGACAGATAGGGGATTTGTAGGGCCGATGCTGATAATGATGTTGGGGAGTTAGAAAATTCCAATATCTGATTTATCGGTCGATATTCTATATATAATATTTTGAATGAGGTTATCAAATTTGTGTGATATGTAATGGATATTTATTCCAAACATCACTGCACCAATCAGTTAACACTTCACTTATTGCCAATTAAATAAGGGACAGTCCTCTGCTGGACAAATTACTTGATTACACCATTTTAAATCACTAACAAATATGCTGATACCGATATATCTGCACTAGGCCAATATCAGCCTATAATATCAGCAAACCGATATATCGGTTGGGCCCTACTTGATACAGGTTTTCATAGTAAGTAAAATGGTGTAACCCTGAATGTTGAAATTACTTTGTGTTTGAGTGCTTTCCTTTTTAAATGCGCAGAGCAATGAATTGTAAACAATGTCTAAATTAACTCATTCACTTTTTTTCTCTACAGTCTTTGCTAGCAAAGCAGCCAGCCACGTCGACAAGAGGAGCAACAGTAAGTGTCCGAACACGCCTCAAATATGGAATCTCAAAAATAGATGACTATTTTTTTCTTTGCATTTTGGTCTTTGTGTTCAGGATAAACTTGTGACCACAGTCCTATCCTGGTTTCTGTGTTGCAGGAGTCTCCAGGACGAACAACCTCAGGGTCTCCAAGGCCTGCGGGTCGCGCCGGCCAACCCACCGTTACCGGCGGCTCACCACTGACCGCTGTGAAAAAGCCTGACCCTAACATGAAAGGTAGGAGCTCTGTTAGTGCTAATTAATTTGTAACTGACTATTGAGAGTGATGGTGCTCCCTAGTTTGCTCCAGTTTTGCTCAGTCCTTTCTATTTAATTCTGGATTCTTTGTATGTCTGGATCAGAGTGAAAAAATCTGCTTTCATCATGATCCTTGCTTGGCTGTAATGAGAACAACTTTTTCCTGAAGCACTGCAATGTTGCCCCCAAGAGGTCACATCTAAAATAATCCACATAGTAGATTCCTGGGCACCCCCTGAGCTGCGACCCTTGAGCAGAAATATTGACTTTCCGTCATTAAGTGTAGTGGCCGGCTTATGCATTCCAATGTAAACAGGATTGTTGGATTTAACTATACTTAATACGCGATATTGTTAGTTGAATAAAATGTCATACAGTACATGCTGATTTTTGTAGACTTCTTTACTCTGTGTGGTAGCAAATCTCAAAAACGAAAGTTCTCTGTGTTTGTAGCAACTTCATCATCACATTTCAGCTTTGTCATAACATCTTTTCTTAATAAAGGACGCTTTGTGAAGTTCTTCCTTATCTAATTCCAGAATCTAAAGATAGAGGGTGTCATATGCTATGCAGATTGTAAAGCCCTCTGAGACAAACTTGTGGTTTGAGGGTGGTGCACATACCAGAGTGAACTACAACACCCCTCCTGAGTTTAGACTGCTTTTGTTTTTAACTTAACAAGATGAAGAAATGCTCTTATTTTCAGAGAAAGGTGCTTATAGTTGGCCGGACAGCAGATATGTGCTTTGAAATGAAGTAACTCCAGACATTATAGCAAGATCATCTGTTTATAATCAACCCATGTTTTTAAATAGTCTGTCATATGAAATGCGGACAACGACCAAAGAATCTGTTGTGAACATTTTGTAGTGATGTTGTTTCACACATAAAGCACAGAAAAAGGGAATTTTAATGTTGGAGGGGTTTACACATACTTCAAAGACTAAGAGAAGTTGGGTTAGTACTGTACAGTACAACAGTTAGTACTGTTAGTACTGTTAGTACTCTACGTACTGTAGATCTTGAAAGATAGATTCAATATCCACCCAAAATACCATGACAAAAATAAAAACTCAGGATATTTTCTCTGGAATTTTATTTTAGTTAGTTTTATAAACCTGCAGTACAGTTTTAATTAGTTAGCGTTTTTTGTTTGTTTTTTAAAGCTTTGTTTTTATTTTTATTTCAATTAACGAAAATGTTTTTTCTATTCTTGTAATAAAAACGATAATATCCCTGGTGTGCAGGACGCAAAACGTGTTTATAGAGCATCTAGTTGTGTTGTAATGACTGTTGTAATAATGAG
>JAQFJA010000001.1:11409763-11420004 GCA_029874485.1 Naso brachycentron
CTCCTTTTTTATTTTATTTTGTGCACCATTTCTCGGTTTAAGGAAACATTCATCTGTTTTACACGACATGTTCAAATGCCACTGACGTAATGACACTAATATGACAAGTCCAGATAGCTGATAGCATGATAGCATATCATATCATTTTCCCTAATCATCTCGAAGGATTCTGTAAATATAAATACAAAAAAAAATCTATTCAGGTTATCTTTGATTTTGTATAAATGCAATTCTGTCCAAATTCTTAAAATAGCTTCTTTGACTTAATGAGACTGGTTGGGATTCAACGGGCTTTGGGGTTGCAACAGAATTGCTTCTTTAGCTACAAGTGTGTATATTTTGGGAGGGGGTTGGCCAGCATCTTTCCTACTATAACTCCTAAGTGCCTCGCACAGTTAGCTGTTTGTGTCATAGTAGAGGTGCTTGTCTACATAAGAGGAAATGCACTGTAGCACCATCGGTTAAAAGGTTTTTGTCCATTTCTTGTCATCCAAATAATTTATTTCATTTTACTTTTTTTTTTTCTTTTTTGTTAATGTACAACAAGCCTGTGGTCTGTTATTTTTCAGAAATAAGATTTCTGTTCCCTAGCTAGTAGTGTTCAATAGAGCAATAGATGAAATGCCTTCATACAAACTGTAAAGGCTGCTGATAACGAAGAAAACCACATGATGGAACGATTGCTGTGGTTGAAACCACTCGCTTTGCAGCCAAAAAAACACAATGACTTGTTGTGGTTTGAACAAAACGAGATATTGTATCCGTCAGTGTTCGACAGCACTGTGCTTCATGGTTTCACATGTTTTATTCACACTGTACTTGGCATGTCAGTTAACACATTCCCAGTTTCTACATGAAGTAGCTGTAGAAACAAACGCGTCCCCTGTAGGAAGTCTGTTTGTCCCGTCAGGTCTTTTTGTTCGCTCTCTTTCAGTGCCCATTTAAAAACTACAACCCTTGCCTTCATTGTACAGCTGCAGCTTGTCACACTGGACACCCTGCCTTCACAGGAATGCTCCTAATTAATTTGTGTCCTTAAGGGGTTGCTTAACTGTCTTACGTGATTTCTCTTCTCTTTTTTAAAAAAAATTAAAACCATTATACTGTACCATATCAAATATCATGTGATAATATTTATGGTTTTGTGACACCATCATCTAAAAAAATTAAGTGTAAATTATCAAAGTCTGTATGCAAGGCCTTGCTTAATCCTACGGATAGTGTACATCAGTAGCTTTCACAAAATTAAAGGCAAGTTTGAAGAGAGCAGATATTTGCTATTGAATTAATAGAAAAAAAAAACAAAACAAAAAAACTGGAGAGAATTGGACCATGGAACCAAAGATGCATATTAGTCACTATTTTCTGCCTTTGTAGTTGGTGATAATCCATAAGATTAACCATTGGCCATTTTTATACTCTTGCGTGGAGCCCTTGCATTCCCAACGTCAGACTTGTCTATGAACGCTTGTTTCCAATAACACCCTATAAAAACGTAGAAATGCCTTACTCCACTCAACCATATCTGGAGTTTCAGGTGTCAAAGAAATTAATTGTGCACAGTAGATTATGGTAAATTCTCTAAACTGGTCTTAAATTTAAGTTTAATGTCATTTAAAAACAAATGCTCTGTAAGGGAATAACCACAAAACCATTTTGGTGTGCAGTCTATGCATGATTAGATTTGTCAAAATGATGCTACACATCTGTTCGTATTGAAGCTCTTATTGTTTGTATTTTTCCCTGTTTTTTTTTTTGTTTGTTTATTTTTATTTTTTTTCGTAACTGGGTGGAATGTGCACCTGAGGGTCTGTTGCGAAGGTGTATGAAGCACAATTTAAGAGCAGCCAGGAGCAGCACCACCACATGTAGAAATAAGCACTTTTCCTTGGACACTTGTATCACTTCCTGTTGGTACACTTCAAGAAATAGAATGCATTTTTTTTTCTTTTTGCTTTGCCTTTTGAGAACATTAAGTACTGAACCTACAAGTTAACCTTCTCAGTAAAACTTCATTCTTTATTTGCATTTGCTGCTTCAGTTATGGAAGGTGCCCCCTTTTTGCTGATGATATTGTACATTTAATACCGATTCTTTAGAAATCATTATCTTTACACTTTTTGGTAGGGATGTTTTGGGACATCTTGAAGTAGATAAACCAAATAAATATTCATTCATTTTCAGGTTTGTCATTTTTTGCCTATGAAACATCCCCTTGCTTACGTTTACATCCTACTTAGGCATGTTTTGTTTTTGTCGCCAAAAATGGTTTTACCCATAGACATTTTCGGTTTAAAAGAACTTTGAAATATCACCGTAATCTGACATTTCATCATAAAAACCATGGTCACACTTGTTCGATTTGTAATTTAGCTGAGTGCAATGATGTGTTCTCATGCTGCTTGGTTTCAAAGTTGCACTTGCCCTTTGTAAAGATTAGATATTCCTGCTAAGATTGATTAATGAACTGATGTTGTTACTTTTGTACTTAAACATCAGTTGAAAGCAACTGCCTCTTCANNNGTTAACGGAATTGCCTTCGACCACTATCGACAGTCTACATCTATACGAGACTTTGAGCTTCTGCTTCCAGTCCTTTTGTAGTTAGGATATCAAGACATTGTAAGCACATGGCTGGCTGCGTTTGTGTGTCCTGAATTAATTCAGAAGTTTGATTGTATGACTTTAACACAGTTCTGTAGCCTCTGAGCTGCCATGTGGACTCTAGCTTCTTACGCCGACAAAGATAAGGAAAATGTTTATCAGACCCCTGGCTTCAATAAAAACAAGAATCCAAACTTTGGTTGACTTCCATATTTATTATGCCATTTCTACAATGTTTTTGATTTCTTTTCATGTTACACTGAAGGTTGTCTATACTCAACATTTCTCTACCTTAATTACTCCTTAACCCCAAACTCCTCCCTGTACTTGACCACAAAACAATGAAAAGTAGTGAAATTAGTACTTCATGATATCTAGTGCCCATTGCTTATTTAAAAAAGACATGTAGATAAAAAATGACAGGCTTTTTTACTGTTGTACTGTCAGTGAAACCCTTAAGGATAAAAAGAAAATTAAAGATTTTAAATAGATGTTTGTATTGTAGTAAAAACTGCCAGCAGCTATTAGAAGCCCCCCTTTGTTCTGTATCCATTAAATATGACAAGTCCAAATTCTGTGTATTTATGTAGCTTATCAAATCTATTTCCACCAAAATCACACTAAATAAAATGTTACACCCTTAATTTCTGATATAAGTTGTAAACAGATGGTTTTCAAATCTGATTTTTTTTTTTTTAAACTTCAGTCTGTTTTTAATCCAGATGCTTAAAACTACCAGTCGGGACTGATCAATATAAAGATATATCGTTATTGAGATATGAGGTCCCATATTGTCTTAGATTTTGGATATTGTTATATCATGATATGGCATTAGTGTTATCTTCTGGTTTTAAAGGCCGTTTTGCAGTAAAATAATGCAGTCTTCTGGATTCTCCAGATGATCCACTTGCTCCAACAATTCCCATTACTTATAATTATCAGAAATCTCATCGTATTAACATTTTGTTGAAAGTACTAATAGTCATTCCTACAATGTTGTCATGTAAGAGGGGGTATTTGGTCACAATATTGTAATTTTTGATTCTGAGTCCCAGTCCTAGCATTACTGAGGTGATTTTGAGGAGATTTAAAAACTTTGAGAGATATATTGTGTATGGAGATATGGGCCAAAAATAATCTCAATATAATTTTCAGTCCATATCGCCCGGCCCTACGACCAGCATTTTGTAATTTCCAAACATCTTTACTGTCTTGGCCCATCATACTATTCCTAAATCCCCATGATGAAGCCATGCCAGTTGGATTGCAGTTTAGAGCAGAGAAACCCAGTGGGAACACTCAAAGGAGAACTGAACTAAAAATACTGGAAAACATCTGGCTTTAAAATCAGAAAGCTGTATCACTACATTAAATGATAATATCTGTTTGGAAGCAACGTCTAGGCTAGATCTATTTTCCAGCATCTGCAATCACCAAGGCAACCCTTTGATACCACTGCATACCACAGGAGGGCAGTGAAGGTACAATTTAATTCATCCAAAATAACAGGGCCTGAATTCTGAAAGTTTGCTTAACATGATTGACATGACATTATACAATTACAGGATGTTTTGATGTCACCTGAATGTATTGTGAACAGCTGCAAACCAGAACACCAACACGACCATGTGATGCTTTAAGGAGCAGCGCTTGATCCCTAAGCTGCACAGTCCTGTTTTCATAATGTGGGGAAGCAAACTGCCATGAGCCCAAAGACTTAAGCAGTTAGGACATATGCATTTAAACATATTGTGATGTTTAATGTCCTCTTTTGGACTGCTAAATAGGATTTTGCAGATGAAACATCAAAAGGTATCAATATAATTTCAGTAATTGGCTCCTCTAAGATAAAGTACAACACAAACTCCAAGAGAAGAACAACGGGCGCATTGTATTCATCTGGAGAAACAAATAATTCCAGATGCAGCTTGCAGGCTGCAGAGGTACACTGGTGATGATGACAAAGGATCAGTCGAAGAGGAAGAGGAGTCAGAAAAAAATGCAGCAGAGCTGGGTCCTGTCGGCGTGGATCCGGCTGCTGGATTCGTTTTGCAGGCTGTTTGGGAATACTTGAAACGGGCGCAGAGCCTGCACAAGAATGTGCAGTTTTCAGAGGGGCGGAGACAAGCCTGCCCCGCATCCACAGCGAGTAAAGCGGCGTAGAGGCAGCCTCGCTGTCGGCTGCTGGAGTGAATAGCCCAAGTTTACAATAGGCAACGACAGGCTTCTCTCTCGGTTCTTCTGGGTGGCCATAATGGGTGCGTGTTTTTCGGTAACAGAGGCGAGTCACGCAGCCCGGTAGGCATTGTTTTTTTATTTCGGTGCTGCTCAACTAACCAGAGTCGCCCATGGTAAAGTGGCACTGGGATTCGAACAAGTGACCCGTCTAAGATAGTTCTAAGTGGGGCTAATTTGGAGACACGCAACAGTGCAACCAGGAGGAAACATCGCCGGGTTGCGTTAAACGGATTCCAGCCGGATTTTCCTGCGCGTAATGTTAAAGCGCACCTTCCGCGGCTGTTTCCCCCGCGGGCTGCTTACGAAAAGTGGACCGTGCGGTTTGTTTTCTCCATCCACTTCCAGGCTGCATGGAACAAAGTGTGCTTTATGAAACGTAACCTGCGCCGTGAGGTGGATCCAGGCGGTTTGTCAGCGCGGGTTTGCTTGTGGTAACATTTCGAGCCCAAGAGTCCGGCGTCTCTCTCTCTCTTTCTCTCCCCTGAAATCATCATGAGGACCAGCGAGGAGCCAGATGGCTTTGACGGCGAGGCCTCCAACACTTCCATGATCTCCGGGGCCAGCAGTCCCTATCAGCCCACCACCGAGCCCGTCCACGCGAGGAACGTTTTGAGGGGGATACGGTGCGATGTGGAGTACCTCAAGTCATACTTTGGGATTTTAAAGGTGGTTGAAGTGGTAAGTTTTTCCGCACAACGCTGCCATGTTCAGAGATGCACAGCCTGATAAAAGTGAGTAAAACAAACTATGACGCACCATTGTGGCACTAAGCGGCCCCCTAACATATGGACACAGAATCATTCTAATAACTCCTTTTAAAGCTGAAACTGCTGTGCTGTGTAATGACCATTAATGCCTTACTATGACAACCATCCCTGATGAACAATGTGGTAAGCCCAGTATGAAAATGTTTATTTAAATGTGGCCGTCCAGATCCTGGGTCACCCTGCACTACATCCCCTACAGTGGTCAGTCAGGTTTCATGCATGAGCCTCCACCCTCACGACATGTCAAGGTCGGTTATAGAGAGGAGGTTGCGAAGGATTTCTCAACTCAGCCCCATTCTGCACACTCTATCTTGCATGTGTATGTGTATTTTTTGTCAGTAGATACACAGCTGCAGCAAAATAATACAGCATTCAAATCATGCAGTTTTGATGTTATTCCTAGCAGGGCCTTAAAAGTGATCTTATTCTGTTTTGCAATAATTTCTGTCTCCTGTGATGAGCTTATATTTCTTAAGGGAATGGACAACAGTTGGTTTGCATGTTTGTAATTGACAGTAGGGTCCTTAAATGTGCTTAGCAACTGTCGCATGCAGGTCCTTTACTTGAGAGAAAAAAATAATAATTATCACCATCTCACTGGAAAAACCCATTTCCACTCAAATCTGCACATCTGAAACGTCTGAACTGAGGCAGAGGCAACAACAAAGTGAAATGAGGGCTCCCAAAGCTCTGACAATTCACCAGAGGAGGAAATATCCATCAAGCCAGAGCAATTTCTCTTCTTCTGGTGCCAAAAAATCTCAGACACAGGCCTGCAGTGTGTCCACTACAGGGAAAGCACGGCATTTAGGAAACTAGCAATTCCTTTGGCAACATTTGTGGATAGCATCAGCAAAGCAGTAGTCTCAGCTGAAAATAATACTGCATAGTTGTAGCTTCTTTACTCCTACACTTTAAAAACTTTGATTTAATTGCGGTGTTTGTAAGATTTTGTGCCATCTTTGTGGGTGGCGTAAGGCCGTCTTACAGAAGAGCAGAGTCAGCCAAGCTGTTGCACACACCTGTGATGTTTACCTCCGTGTACTTGGGAAGTGAAGGTAGGATGCCATCTGTCACCAGTGTGGGTTACATTTGGAACAGGATTACATTCACAGTCTTCGTCTGTTTCACAGCAAATTATTGAATATTGTCTTTGACTACTTGGTTGCTTGATGGCAGCAGAAAATAGTTTTATTTATGTGTTTGTTTAACATAAATATAACTGCAAAATGAATAAATGAATAGAAATGCAGTGTTATAAAAATTATGTTCTTATTGTTTCGTGTGTACTCTCAGTGGTGGTGGTACTCAGTGGTACATGATTATGTAAGTCCTCCCCTGCCATGCTGTCGTGATAGTGGCTCATAAGAAAGGCTTGGTATTTAAGTATTGAATACCTGAACAGATATAATAGTAGAATTTTAGCACTGATGCAATACTTTTGTAAAACCTTGCATCGAGAATTTTGAACCCTTTTTGTTTTAACAAAATAAAACAAAATTCTTAAAGGGCCGCTTTGCAGATTTTCAACCTTATCTCCATCTATCCAAATTAGGGATATAATATGAAATCCAACAATATATATATATTTTTTCAATTATCTCTGTGTCTCTGAGACGTAGACGTTTTAAAATCTTTTGTTCTTCCTGGAACCAGTGACGTCACTGGTTCAAAGAAGAACTACAAACTGTTTACCCCTCGCCTTTCCCCTCAGCCAGCGCCATGTTTGTTTTGAGAGGATTTTCAGGCTCTTGTAGACCAAAAACCCATTGTTATTGCGCAATATTAAATAAAAGAAATGTTCCAATGTGATGGGTAACAACCTTGGAGACCTGGCAAGTGCAGTTCTTTTGTGATGCAATGCATCCTGGTACATGTAGGCACTGCAAGAAAGGCTGTGTGAGCAGGACAACTCAGAAAACTCAGCTTTCTCTGTTAATATAGCACAAACTGAGGAATTTATTGCTTTAGTTGACTACAATTACCATCAACATTGATTGGACATCCACACGAAAAGTGGTGGATTTTCACTTTAAATGTGAAATATTGTCTAAACATAAGCAGCCATACAAAAACTTTGCCAAATTAAAAAGGTCATTCATTCAGTATGAATACGATCAGTTGAGCATGTATCAAAAAAAGAATAGTAAATTATAAAATGGTGTTTTTTATGTTTTACAGTGTCCCAGCTGTTTTGGAATCAGGGCTGTTAATACAAAGCGAATATTGCAAAGGTGCAGGTTTTACTTTTAAAAACAGCTAGCCGAAATACTTTAAGGACATGGAGTAAAACACAACAGCTACGGTAATGCTTATGTCAGGTGTGTAAGCATTATCTTAAATGACTAATCTTCTGTTTCAACCTTATATTTATTTGAATGGTTTGTTCAGCACTGATATGAGCTCGAGCTGGTCATATCTCCTTCATCTAAAACGACAGGACCATTGAAAGTCATCCAAGTTTACAATCAGTATCTTCAAGGAGGCCTACAAGGCTCTCTGCCAAACGATAATAACCTCACTGGAGTGCATTGTTACTGCTGTGTCCTCTAATTGTTCAAATCGGTGCCAGCTGACGCTGTGTGATGCTCTTCTAGAACTGATAGATGGTAACACAAATCTGACTGTGTGTGATTTACTGTACAAGTATCTAATGTTGCAAAGTTTCTGCTTAGGCTGGAAGAACTCCTTTGCCAAGAGGGGTTGTGCATATGAATTATAAACCTGTGACGATGGAATGTTGTTTTGTGGAGTGAAAGGGCAACAAGCATGATGTTGATATATCATCTTTGCAGAGTTCATTTATATGAAGTTATGATTAGCAAAAGGGCCTGACTGCAGTGGGGTTTTTGTGGCAGATGTTAGGGAGGAAAAAGTTTTGATATCCGATATATTGGCCAATATTATATATATATATAATACTGGCTGAGTGTGATTATTAAAACAAAAGTATGTAACGAGGGAGGATATCTTACAATTTAACAAACTTTACTCCAAACATCAGTGCACTGAAGAGTAAACTCTTCATTTATAAGCTATTGTATAATGGACCACCATCTGCTGGACAAACTACACAGTAACACCATTTTAAAACACTAGTCCAAGCATTTTTCCAGTCATAAAGTTTTAATGTCGCCGCTTTTTTGCCGTTTTTAGACGAGTTGCCATTGTAATTCCAAAATGAGGCTCGGCTGGGTGGGTGCAGCAAAGACATTTTATAACAGCATGACAACACCAGAAGCATCACAACAGATTTTAGAATTGACTGGAAAACGGTGAAATGTCTTTTGCTGAGGTCTGACTACACGATATCAGCTCGAAAATAGCCCAACTGGGAAGACGTAGGGTGTGGAAATGATCGATGAGCATCGAGTGCGACAGTCAGTTGTTTCATGTCATGTAGTATGTCATAATGGACGACAACCAACACCACGACTAGGACGCCTCTCGACCACATGACAGAAAAACTAGTATGTTTGATTTTTTTGTTTACCTCCCACAGTGGCTTGTCAGTAGTAGTAATATTCAGTGGTGAGCGCTTCCTTGCTGTTGAGGTCACGCTAATCGTAAACTGCAAGCGATGATTGATCAGGGAGCAACGTGTAGTCTGTCATGTCTCTCGGCCAAGGCACAGCAAGAATGTATTATCTGACACAGTAAACATTTTAACAGACAAAGATATCTTGTAGTCCGACCCCGGCATTACTTGAACATGACTCTCTCCTCTTGTAAGAATTAAACCCGGGGACATGGCAGTAAGATGACATCCGTGCAGGTGAAGTGATGCCTCTGGCGTTGTCTGCAGCTATAAAAAGTCTCCACTGCGCCCACCCAGCTGAGCCTCATTTTGGAAGTGCAGTGGCGACCTGAAAACAGTGAACTAGAACATATTCGTCGATACTGATATATCTGCAATAGGCCAACGTCAGCCAGTATTATCAGCAAGCCAATTTATTTGTCAGAAAATTGAAAAACTGTGTATGGTACATGCTGCATAGAAATACACGCTTTAAAGTTCCACACACCTACTTGCGCTCATGGAGCAATAAGAACTTTGATGATGTCAGTTTTGCCAATTATCACTTAAATGTTAATGGGTCTAAATGTCTCACCCACCTCCTCAGGCAGTGTTCTCACATCCCTCCATCTTTGTCAAGAAAATGTTTGTTATATCACCTCCACACCCTGGCCTTCTTTGCACCGAGGTAGCAATTACTAACTGCTCTGACCTTTGCACTGACCCATGTTTACTCAGAAATTCTCTGCTTCCACATGCGCAGACCAGAGTGCTAAGTGCTTAGTTAATTTTTGTTTTTTTTTTTCACATTAAAGCACCTGCCAGCTTGTCTTTCTGTGAATGAGTGAATGGATGGGTACACAGGCTGCGGCTGACTCTGTACCTCAGAGACAAACCCCAGCAGGATGTAACCTGAGAGAGGTGTGTCCTCCCCGACAGCAGGTGTGTCTTTGTCTCTTTGCTGTGACTGGGTCAACAAAGTCCAACTGATATTCGACTCACGTCCCTCTGCACTGACAGGAATTTGATAGCTTTTAGGGCCTTACAGTACATCAGTCAAACTCTCCTTGTTTCTCAACAAGCCTTACGACTTCATGATGACTCATACATGATGG